>VUQS01021639.1:0-18845 GCA_015108495.1 Heterochromis multidens | reverse complement strand
TAATAAGCTGCTACACCCAGAGAATTCTGATAAACAGGGCTTAGCCTCTCTCCCTCAGTACTGGCTCTCCATTGTGGGTTATGCAGTTGATCCGTATCCTGGAAGCACAGGACAGACTTTGTAATACAGCCTACAGCATTTAGGTCTCACCTCTGCTCGCTCTGGCTTTTCTCCTTAGTAATCACAATTACCAGCAGCGTAATGTGGTCAGGTTAACTGTTATGGCTTAGCTTTATTGTGCATTCACTCCAGGTGGTTCCAAGATGGTGTGCTGTTAGTTGTTTTACCAGCTAGTTACGTCAGAGGGGACATTCTCTGACTAATTAATGTTTCAATCAATATTTTCTGCTAAGGGACTGATGTGCTGTAAGACACAGTGCTGCCCTATTTTCACGACACACTGCTTCTCCATTACATTCTGGCGAGGATGGATGTGAGGATGACATCATGGACACTAAGGAGGTTTGGAAATAGGGACAGATTGAGAGAGGGATTTCATATGGTTTGGCGGACGGTAATACTTGCTTTTCCATGAAAATCAAGGACTGGATTAGGAAGGCTTTACAGGACAATGTGCAAGATGATGTGGCCAGCAAGCACAACATATTTCCCTGCTGATTAATGAGGATGAAATTCTATTAATGATAATCCAACATGTGGTTCATAAAAAATGCAGATCTTAGATATGGTCGTGGCCAACAGTGCGTGTCTTGCAGAAAATGGGCAAACGGAAGATGTTCAACATTACAACAGTGAAACTGAAAAGCACAGGAAAGCAACAACAGATCCTCCTCTATTTGAAATGCTTTTTGAGGAACATCTGAATAGTTCCCAATGAATACGAGCAGTATTTTTGCTTGAAATGCCCATCCCTAATAGAGTTTCAATATGCTTAAGGTTGGAATATTGTCCTATACTTGCATTATTTTAAGTGCACTATCCTAATCATCTACAGGCAGTTGATCACATAAATTGGTATCGTACGACTGAATAATGTGAGGAGCACTGAACAGGCAGTCTGTATTCTAGAGGCCCTGCACCATGACTACCACTTGTACAAACCTATTAGTAAAAATCCAGTCAAGTTACCGAACCACATCCCCAGACACACACACCCACACACACACACACTGCTACTATACAGAGCTAATTCCCACAGTCCACTGCTCAGTTGCTGGTAATTGAGGCGGAGCGTGAGTGGAGGGAGAAGAGAAAGAAGAGCTCTGGAGGACAAAGTGACTTGCCAGAGGAGAAACATGTCTTAGTTTCTGTTGTGGTGGTGTGGTAATAACCTCAGGTGACCCTTACAATGATGTCATTGCAGTTAATAGTAATCTTAGCTTGATCTAGTAAAAATCAAGTCAAAGACTGGGAGAAACAAGGTCTTCATAAGGGGGGAAAACAACATTACGTAACTGTTGGACATAGAAAAATGTGCTTAATATGGCTGGGGCAAATTGAATTCAAAGATGGATGCTGGTAATCTGTGTGTGGAAAAGCTTTACTAAATCCTGAGTACTGAGATACAAAATCAACACCTTAGAACATAACACAGAAAGCTTGTAATGGGATCTCCTGCAACCTAATGTCTACCTGTGCTAACGCATTAAACCTAAGCTCTGACATTTGTTGAGGGGGCCTTTTATAGGTCAGGCTAAGGTGTTCACTCATGGAGCACAAGTTCCAAGGTGTCAGAGGAGAAGGGGAGTGGTGGGGAGCAGCTCCATTACAGTGGGAGGCTGGCAGTCTAGCCCATGGGCTTTCCACTTTCAGCAGTGTTAATCCTGGCTATGAGCATCGCAGCAAAACAAGCTCCTTGTATCTGCCTTGTTTCAAGACTGCCTTAGCTGGGTGAAATACAGGTTTGTTTACCACCGCTGGGTTTCATTACAACACTGCTCCCCATCCCCTAACTAAAAGCCCGTGGAGACAACACTGACACATTATAATCTTATAATGGTTAAATGAAAGATCTGATAGCATGTAGTTGCCTATTGACAGGTTGAGCTCATGTGGTCAAACATTATCACCCAATTTGGGGTTTTGCTTCAATCCGCCTGAGGAACGCAATCCAAAATTCACTCTTTGTTTAGCTTGCACGAAACTCCAGAGAAAACTATCCGGCACTTTAGAAACTAAATCCTCTAATATATTCACCAGGCAGATGCAAACTCAGACTGTCTGCTGTTTGATGCTAAGCTGATAATGTACTGCAGGAAACAGCTGCCTGCTGCAGCTGAAAAATACGCTATGACCTGAATGATGCTATACAGCTCTGTGGAGCTAAAGACAGCTGCAGAGTCAGGTGGTTTGTTATTTGTGGGTTTGTCACTACGTGAGACTCTCTTGAAATTTTGCACAGTCATCCATCCATCAACACTTTTTAGTAGCCAAAATTTTAAACATTTCCACCCATAACTGAATGCAGATTTTAACTGAATTTCCAGAAAACCAACACAGCCAGAGATGAATGGCTGGAATATGGAATTTCATTTTGGTTCATGTAATACTTTTAGAAACTTTAACTTGACAAACAAACTTGACAGGTCCAACAAAAACAAATTTAAATGAAGGTGATATTAAGGAAAACTTAAAACTGCAGAAAAAAGCAAAAATGTAAAACACAAATGTCATTCATAATGATAAATACCGATAAAATATGAGCAAAGAAAATAGAGTTTGACTGATATAGGATTTTTAAGACTGATACTCATACCAATATTTGGTGATTTAAAAATCCAAAATAGCTATAATAATTATCTATATTCTTTCGAACACACGAAACCTAAACAGATGTCCCTAACATTTGTTATGTCCTTATAACAATACTGTTTAAAAATAAACTCCTATTTTTGTCAAGCAAGTCGTGGATTACTCATTTACATTCTCTCCAACCCTGCTTGGATCAGCTAGTTGTTGCATTTGTGCCACGCATTGCTAACAGGGAAGCTGCAGAGTGCCCTCTGGTGGACAAAGTATGCAACAACAACTCTTATAACATGGTTGAAGGGTGTCTTTTTTTAATTTTTTAATGTTAACTTATCAGCTGTTATAAATGCTGAATCCAGTATATCAGCAAATAGCTATTATCAGTCGATATATCAGCCCCGTTGATATATTGGTCAACCTCTAATAATAACATAACATAAGAACATAATAAGAACAAGCAAGACAAATAAAAAATGGTTTAAAAAAAAAAGACAATTTAAAAAAATCACATAATGCAAGTCTATAAAAATGTGTTTTAAGAATCTATTCATAGGAAGTCAGTGAATCAGTCTTATCTCCTCAGGCAGGTTGTTCCCGAACATGCTTCATGCTGTAAGTATATATCATGATATATTTTGACAAAGATACATATATTTTATCACTGCTTTCCACATCATCTTAGTGTAAGTATTTTTGCAAGATGCAGTTTTTCACCTCCGCTTCTCTTTCACACAAATTGGACAAGCGCACAAATTCTGTGTAGGCGCTTAAAATGCTTTTATATAGCAGAGCTATTGCATCATCATTTAGAGTAAGGAGCTTCTATAGTTATTGACATATTCCAATAAAGACGCTGTTCAGAAATGACAGTGTCATTGCATCACCTTTATGAACTGGCATGGCTTTAGTCCTTGTTAGTCGCACATTTCACTCTTAATTAGAATGACATTTGACACAACTGAAAGCCTTGGAATCTCACCTCATTAACATGCTGCACATTTATGCTGACATGTTGTTGCCCTGGGCAAACCCCTTTTTTCATAAAATATAAATCTGGTTCTGTAATATAAAGTTTATTTTATATGTTTTATAGTTTTTAGAGATTTCATGTTATCTGCAAATGGCACCGAACGAATTGTGACAAGGCTTCGTTTAAGAGGTTCACGCACTGTCAAGGTGAAAAGCTTTTTCATTCACATCTTGGCAACACCTCGCTTACTTTCCCACCAGGCCACCTACATTATCCTAACACTGTGGCAGCTCTGGATAGTAATGGCACAAATACAGTTTGATTAGAGACCAGTGAGATATGACCACTTGAAATTAATGAGTATGCACAGGAGGGCCAGAAAGCGGTGGTCCAAGTGGCTCTGCGGTGCTAATTCAGGAAACCCTGACTCAAGTCATCGGGCAGCCAAACGGCCAGGCAGAACTGTTTGTTTTATTCTGTTTATTGAAATGAGCTATAAATCCTCCCGCTGGCTTCACAGGGCTTGGATGGGATTTAGCGAAGCGGGGAAGTAGAGGTGATTGCTTTGTCGCAGGTTGGGTGCTCATCAGTGCCCTGTGTAGAGACAAGCTGACCTAAGAAAAAATAAAATAATTTATTATACAAAACACAAGTTCTGTGTGCAACGGCAGGAATAGTGGAGAAAATTTGCAAGATCAAGACGTAGGTTTTTGTGGGAAGCATATTGGCCCTCAGGGAGATGATTATGAGGACTGCACGGTTTAAGTGGTAACAAGGCAGTATTGCATCTGCTGAGAGGTAGACATTAAACTTACTGTGGTAAAACTGGGTGGAAGACATAAAGGTCAGACGTAAGTGGAAAGTAGGGCGCAGTCGAATTGCCTCCTCTTTCAGGAGAATAGCCTGTGTATTGTAGAAATGGTTCACTGGGAATTTTGATCCACTGGTAATAAGCCTTGCAAGGCTTTCTTCACCCGTCACCCTCTCCCCGCTCTGGCTCTTTTCTTTCTCTGTTCACTCTGTCATTCCCTTTTTCTCATGATAATACAACCCAAATATCTCTTTTTATAAACCTGGTCTTTTTCATCCTTCTTTCTCATATTTTTCTCTGCTTTCTTTGCTCACCCTTATGGAAAACTTTTCTCCTTACATTCTCCGTTAGCATCATCATCTGCCCAGGCATTGGGCTGTAGAGAATGACAGCATTTCATTACGTCTCCCTGGATATCCCTGTATTTTCTATGCCTGTCTTGTATAGTGTCTACTGTTGGCCTAATTGCCTTCCCAAGACTTTTCACCCCTGCCATGCTATGTCTTCTGCATACATGTCTTACCATATGGCTACAAATTTCTAATTACCAACTGTCATGACTGTGTCAGTGGTAACACTTTATAATAAAGGTCAATTGACAGTTAATTAACCTTTAATTAATGGTCTGAAAAACAAAATCATAACTGTTAATGTTTACTAACTGATTATTAATTGGTTTGTAACGAATCTATGAACATTTTGTGGCTGTTTTAGTGTAAAGCTGCAACTGATCTTTATAAAACGGTTTTAAAATGATAATAAATACTATGCAGTGTTCCTACAAACCTTATTTGGATGATTGTTCTAAAGTTTAAACTGATGTATTTAATACTTGTTTTAAGTAAACAGGTGGGGCGCTGGTTGCATACATCACAAGACTGTCAACACAGAGACCAGTTCATTTCCTGTTGTGTTCACTGTTCAGTTATGTTTTTACTAACTGTCTGGTCAAATTCAGGTATCCAAACTACTGGGTTAGATTTAGGAAAAAAAATCACGGTTTGGGTTAAAATACGACAAGATGGAATTGAGACCAGTCTCACAATTGCTGTGACAAGTGCATCATGGAACCACCAATAAAAGACCTTGTGCACATCTCTCGCAAATCAGTGACTGAACGGCAGCATTTGACACCCGGGGAATGGTAACTGATATGAATGATGACTGAACAATGATGAATGATGGGAATGATAAGCTTGGATTATAAATTATTATGGATGGAGTCATGTATACTAATGTACAGAATTTATACATTTGTTTCATTACAGAACTTAATGACATAAATAATAAGTTAGAAACTTATTAATGATTATTAAACATATTAATCTTGATTATGTGTAAGATAAGTATTTAAGTTTAATTAACTAATTTAACTACCATTTACCGACAGCAGTATTTCTCAAGTGTTACCCACAGTAGTAATAAATATATTAGTGATGTGGTAAGATAGATGGTTGTGGTTTTATGGACATAACTAACATCACTAATCATACTTGATTTCTTCATAAAACATATGCAGCCACTTTGCATTAATGGAAAGTTACAGGTGATTGATCCACTGCTGCTCTACTGTCTAAACAAAACTTTTCTAGATGTGTTTCTTTCCAGAAAGAACTTGGACCTTTGGTAAACATACAGCACAGGCATGATGCAATCACGCCAAGTCTGATATACATTCTGGGTAAGCCCCATATTGGGTGGAGGCCTCCGGAAGGCTTTACTGTCTCTCCTTCTGCCCTTCACCTCATTGATTTACTATTATACTTTCTCCAAGGTAAGGGAGAGTCCATTAAAGAGAACCTTCTATGTGTGTATGCATAATGAATCTTCCTATACTTATATATGTGTGTGTACGTGTGTTCATCCATGTGGGAGCAGATGGAAACCTTTCCCCTTACATCTGCACTTGTATGGCCATGAATCAGTGGCAAGTCAACTCTTAATGTAAAATCAATGTTCCAAATTAACCACAGGACCCCTATCTCTGGTTTTTCAGCTCTTTTCTGGACAAGACATGCCCTTGGGCTGAGTGAGGGAGAACACACACACACACATGCTGGGCCATTGAACGCTATAATGCACCCACCTGCCTCGCGCACACACGCAGCAGACAGGAACACATGCAAATACACAAAAAAGATCTGTGCATTTGCCGGCACGTAACGTAGCAGACTGTGTCCTCGCAGAGAGTGTCGAAAAAACCCAAACATGCACCCGCTCGTTCGCATAATGCATGCATAACGCGCCACACAGTGAAAAAGCACAGCTAGGTCCCCTTGTCTAATTCGCATAGTGCTGCATCTATTAAAATTAAGCCAAGGTATCCAGCTTAAGGCTGCCGCTGATAAGGTCAAAGGCGTAGCGAACATTCCAACAGTCATTTCTCCCCAAACATAATCGCACTCACTCTTGACAAAAATCTGCATAATGTTCCATGTATAGCTGCTAGCTAGAATGAAAGAGGAAGGTGTGCGGAGGGTGGGGGGGTGGACAGGCAGGGGAAATGGAGCCAGCGGCATATCCCTCAAAGTCAGAGCCAAATTGAATCTGCAGGTGCAAATGTGGCATGCGCGCTGCCTCTAAGATGCACACCTATCTATATTTATATGAATAATATATGGCTGGTCAAGGGGCCACAAGCCTGCAGGGAATAGGTTCCCACAGAAGACGGAATCAATCATTATATGCCACTGAAATGCATTTATCGCTGGCTTGGACCTCTTTATTATGATTTCATGGGGTTTGATATGGGCTTTCTCTTTTCTGTTTTCATTCTCAGCTACTCTTTCTTAGCTCAAAGAGATGAAAGACAGGATTCTTTCCAAATGCACTGTGACTGTGAGTGTATTCAGAGGCTCAGCAGCTCGCTGTCTAGCCGATACGGAGAGATATTCGCTGCATACGTGCGCATTTTGGCACATATGTTCATGCATCCAACAGAGCGTGTGTGCTTGTGTTTCCGTGCATCGGTCCCGGCAACTTATCAAAACAAGAAAACTGGGTTTGTCCTCATGATGCAGCATCACTACCATTTCCATCAGTGCGCTGAGGGCCTATATGTATCAGTCTGAATGCAGACCAGATGGCCCGCACAGCAGTGGCCCTTCAGATGTCCTCCTTCGTCTCTGCTCGCGTTTTAAACTGCAATATGGACATATGTCTCTAACATGTACTGCTCTGATGTGAATCTGCAGAAGAGCAGTTTAATTAGTGGTTAGCAGCTTTGATTTTATTGTGAGCATCAGTCTTAGATTTTCACAGGCCTGACATTTTGTTGTTATACATGGTCTGGTTTTTAGTGCACCTTTCGGTAAAGCCGTGTTGCTCCAGCACTCCTAAATCCTTAAATCCACTCCCTCTAGAAATGTGCCCAAGCTAAGTACCAAAAATCCAAATGCAAAAGTAAATGTCAGTGGATACAAAGGAAGTGTCACATCCCATTCTGACCTTTGATATGGACTGAAAACAGCAAAATGCCATGGATGTTTCCATCATAGTATGTTTTGATCCACAGCTATTTTTCTTTGTTTCTTTCAAGTCAACCCACTAGCTCCAAAACAAACATACACACCATTCTCTTCCCTATTGTTCTTCTTTGTCCTCTGCCTCTGCTTATTCCATTTTAATGGGTGCCTGTGTTTGTTTGGGAATGGGGATGCTACCAGAGAGGCTATGCTTGGCTGCACGGGCTGATCCCCTGCAGCCGTCTTGTGAATATGTTTACATGCATTTCGCTGAGGACCCCCGATAGATCCTTCGGCATCTTGTTATAGCCATCAAAGAAAAAAAAAGATTAATTTGATTTTGATGGCAATTATACTTCAGGCTTCCTGAACTCCATTTCAAACCAATAGTAGCATTTGGCACCCACACATATTCTCACCTCGCTGGAACCTGCTGCCCTCTGACTATAGAGAAATTAATATGGAACACCCACACCATGCTGCCTATCATTCTCTCAGAGCCTCCACAAGGCCACTGCAGGCACAATACCTTTCCCACCCCGCCTCTGCTTCTCACGCAGATCAATAGGCAATTCGCAAAGCCACACACTTTGAGTGTATGACTTGTTGTGGACATGTAACATTGATTTGTTTTGAACAAATGTGCCTAAATTAATGAAGAAAACCAATACGGGTTTGTTTTACTGCTTTTGTCACTATTGGGGGAGAAACTGCAAATTGGCTGCCATGTTAGGAGTGTATACTTGATTCTGAGCTTCACAAAGTTTGCGGCTCTATCTTGCATCACATTAAATCGCAGCTGCCACTGTTTGATGTCACTTGATAAATATATTGCAGGGACTGCTTGTCAAACACTGGAGGTCGAATACTATAATAGTAGTATAATAATAGAATAATAGCCACATAATTCCGGTATGTAGGGCTGAGGTTTTCTCAGTGTGGCATGGTGTCGGATGTGAGGGCACGATGGCTCTCATGTGGCATTTCATTGTGAGTTTCACATGGAGCAGCTGCTTTGGGTGAGTCATTCGCACCGTGGAGGCCGAAATCTATTGTATCCATCACAGGGAACAAGCAAGCGGACGCACACATGTGTGTGTGCACACAGAACACGTTTGAACAGAAGATTACAGCAATCAGAATTGGATAGCCCCATTTGGTGAAAATCCACATTTGTCATTATCGGCCGTTATCTGTTTATCCGAATTATTCACAAATAATACATCTGCTGAGTGGCACGCATTTTGGACAGAGAACAGACCCGTGAGGGGTAGAAATTGATGGGGAGAGAGAAAGAGAGGGGAGAGAGAGACGCCCCAATGCAGTTAAGGGATTAGTGAATGCCACCCTCTCTTTCTCCAGCCGGATGCCTGGATGTGTGGGTGTACAGGCACAAGCAGGTGAAGGGATGATGATGATGATGGTGGTGGTGAATGCGCAAGAAGATGCTTTCCACCAGATGTGTTAATTACAAAGTAAAAGCCCTGAATGCAATGTGTGACATGGGCGCGAAGGAACTAATCAGCCTTTGAGGAGTGTGGGTTTGAAAAATAAAGCCAGTGGATGTGTACTTTCGTGGCATGTGTGGGTATCGACTTCTGTGTTTGCAACAGGAAGGTTTAACAGAGAGGGAAAGAGTGACGAGGAGAGAAGTGATGGGGGCGGGGGGGCATTCTCTGGATTTCTTAGAGACGTGTCTGGTGTGTGCTCACTAAGCAGCACCCGAGGACATGAAGCTGCGAGCCAGTCATCCCCCCCAACACACATACAAATGCATCCGCGCACAGACGGGGCATTTCATGTCTTTAATTGACTTGCCTTCTTTATCCAAACACAGCCAAAATCCTGTCCGGTTAAGGCGCGTCCTGCATAGTTGCGCAAAAGCGCGTCTCCACATCCAAAAGGGTTCGAGGCCAGTCACAAGCCTCCTTATCCTGTAGTATTTGTCCCTGATTTCTGCAATTGCGCATGAGTGATTGGCTTTTAGGAAACGACCTGATATCTAATTGTGCTCATAACACCATATGTGCGATAAACACACGAATCACTGAATTTCGGCATTTTTCATTAACTTGTAAGCGTTGCGCAGACGCAATCGTGCGATATGGACAAATATAAATTAGAGCAGCAAACAGAGTAAACTTACCAGGTTTCATCACCATCGGATACAAAGCAGTTTGTGTCTATATTCCCATCAAGTGCGCCGCTCCAATGACGGGAGAGAGCCCCAGCGCGCAACATAAAGCCAGTCAACAATGTGTGGTCTTCTTGTTTTCACGCAGTTGATGAGACATCAGTTCTTCCTCGGGAAAACGCACGGGTTTCTGCATGAGGGGAAAGCAAAACGGCAAAGTCCAAAAGCAGGGTGGCGAATGAATGAAGAAAGATTCGTGTGATCCTTGTGCCCTTCCCTTCCTTCCCTTCGTCTTCACAGCGGCTGTTAGGAACGCATCTCTCCACTCGATCAAGTGTCAGGCGGACCACATAGATGCGCCGCCGTCTCCTCGGCAGTCATTAATATTAGAACAAACCCCCGACTCTCCAGAGAACAGCCAATAGCGTCAGAGAAGCAGGCGAGGTGCGCGCAGCATCCCTATTCTGGTTGGCCGAGAGAAGCCGTCAGTCATATCCCAGAAGCCTGTTCTAATCTGTGTCTTTTTCTGTTAGAGGTGAAGCACGCTGCAAAAAATATCCAAATTAAAAAGTCACGCAGGCCAGTGATGATTGCTGAAATTGTGTTTAAAATAGCAACGGCATATATAACTGCGTATGAGATTAAATGTTTACAGTGTGAGAGGAGGCGATATATTTTTCAAAATAAGGCCATTTAACGACATCCGTTCAAGACAGTTTGTAGTCACTGTAAAGATCTTTCAAGCCAGAAAAAAATATCATGTATATGTGGTGACTGATCAAGTATGTGTGGTACACTACACCCATAATAACAATGAGAACTCAACTTTACTGGCCAGTTCAGTGATCACAAGATCACAAATAATCAGCTTAATTTGTGAAATTATAACTACTGACTTTTTGTAACTGCTAGTAAACACCACTAAAGGTCCTAGCATGGTGCTGCCTTGGTAGTTCATAGGTGCTACAGAGTCTGTGTCTATATGTTGTACCTGTGTGAAAAAAATATGTGGACCAGCTGGTGTTATGGGATACTATTGTTCATGTTTGTGCTGTTGTTGGTCCTTTTGTTCAGCTCGTGATGCAGAGAAGACACAAGTCATACAATGAACTCACCACTGCAACGACTGTTTGTGCTTCTCATCAATTCTTTTTTTATCTTTGACCTTTGTTTCCCCATGATTTGTCCCTCTTTCCTATACAAGACAGCTGACCACAGTTGTGTCTCTGTAGCCACCATGCTGGTTGATTCCCTCTCTCTGCATAAGCAAGAAATAGGATAGGACACAAATGCAGGATCATGTTTCCATCTTAAATCTTAAGGAATATTTGATTGAATTTGGTAATGTTTAGAAGCATAAATGTGCAATCCAATCAGAAAGAACTGACCATTGTAAAACAATGGTACCTGCAGTGTGAAACTTCTCACTGAACTGTAGTACAGTTGATGTATAGAGTACCAAGAACAGAAATTACTTCAGTCTTTGTACCTCAAACACTGAATTTACATACTTAGCTACATTCCTCCTCAGACTTACTAAACTCAAAAAGGTAGCTTTAATCGAGATTCATTAAGTCATAACTGCTAACAGATATTTTTGGGGCCGTTTATGTGAAAGATTTGTAAATGTGTGTTATTTCTTGTGGTAACATGAAAAGTGAAGGACAGTAATTCACACTGATCACCCAAAGATACCATCTTTGGCAAGCAAACTAATTCTGTCACTCTATGAGCACTGATAGTAAATGTTTTCAATTGTATTAAAAAAAATTTAAGTATATATATAAATATGTATATATAGGGCTAAGATAACCATCAGAATGAAAATGAAAATACACACACTGTTTCTCCAACAGTGTTTCTGCTCAACCACAACTGGCTTCCAAACAAGTTGGTGATCTGTTCTCACATTAAGCCCAGTCAACAATTAGCTTGTCACAATTGCTAGTGGTGGATAGTGGAAATTACATTTTAGTCAGTCAGCAGTTTTCTTAGCTCTCACTGGTAGTCTTGTTAATGGCTCACCTCAAAATTGACACAAGTTTACCTCAGTACTTGCCCATTTTGCATTGCCAAAGATTATTGTGCCTGTCATCACTACAACTCATCAAATTTCATTGGCATTCCATATCTGATTGCCATGTGCTAGTCTCGTCCTATGTGTTTGCCCTTAAAGTCATATATTAAAGTGAACATTGACAAAGTTCCCTCCCCATAATGCTACAGTCACACTCGGGAAAATAGTAATTGGAGACTGCGTCACGACCAAAATTAATGCGACCATGTGCAGTGAACTTGCGATCTCCTTGCCTTTGAAATGGTTTCTTCAAAGACGGGGGCCAGATGTGCAACCACTCACAGTCGCTGCCATCTTCCAAGCAAATTTGGTGTGTCAAGATGGCGATAAAACTGCAACAAGATGGACTCAGTCTGCTGTCAGTTTGTGACTGAATGGGGTAAAGATGGCAATTACATGCAATCTGTTTCTGATAATATACCAATAAATTGCAATAAGTCAGCAAAAATGGCCTGTCTGTTGCAAATCTGTTACTGTCTACATACGCAGAAAGTCACATTAAACAGAAATTCACATTAACTACTTACATTCAGAGTCCAGTCAGAATTTTGTAGATTTGAAACAGAACTTTAGAAATTCCTCCACAAATTGTGACATAGTTGCTGCAGGAGAGCAATTTAACTGCAAAATGACATAGGCACTTTGCAACCTTACTTTAATATAGAAATAAAATGAGAATACAATCCATTGGGATCCAAATGAGTCAAGTCCCATTTTGCAAAGAGGTGTGTTGCAGATGAGTTGCGCTCATCGGTGCAGACTGATTTAACATGTTGACTGCAATGTGTTGGAAATCTTTCTGCATTTATAAATTAGATGGCAATTATTTGCAAACCTTTGCCTGTCTGAGAGTAACTGCAGTCAGTCTGCAATTGTTTGGAGACATATAGCCTCCCACCAGGCAACGTGCAGTTGCCATATGATCTAAAGTGGTCTCCCAGAGGTGGAAGGTGTTGCACCCTTAACCTCTGGGAGACCAGTTGGTCACCACAACTACTTGCAATCACTCTCCAACAGCAAAATAAAAATAAAAAAAATAAATGCAATCACTGGGCAACCACTGAACTAGTCGCAAGGAGGTTGCAGTCCCATTTTCTGTTTTTAGTCTTTTTGTTTTTTTTCGGCTGCAGTGGTTGGAGTTCAATTCATTGCAAATCCTTTCAGCCCTGGCCAGCAGCTGCCACTTCATGTGTGCAAGTACATTTGAGATGGACATTTTTTGCAGTGCAGCCGAATGAGGAAGAAAGTGCAGGCAGGGAAGAAAATGGATATCTGTACCTATTAGCTCCAGAGCTCCCCGACTCACATCCCAGGAGGATTTCTAACACAATGTTCTACAAACTGATGTTCCTGGAGGTCGGGCAGGGTTATCCACAGCCTCTGAGAAAGAGACACACTTCATCTGTCAGCCGAAAAGGTTCTGATCCAAAGACTGTACTACCAGAGGCTGTTTTCACAACAGCTGTGTCTGATTTCATTGGGTCTAGATCCTAATATATACAACTGTGCTGCACATTATGGTGTTCTTTTATCCGTTGTGGTGTCAATTACATTTCTGTAAAGCCTCAGGGACTTTTGCTTGGAGGAAGTTTTGCTGGGTCAATAGCCCCAATATTCTCTTTTAAATATCCCGTAAAAATATTCAAATTTAATGCATATTGCACAAAATAATTTATTGTGAAAGTTTACTTACAAATGCATGACCTTTATGAATAAATATTATGCCATGGGACTATTTAGATGGTTTTTATTTTAACAGAATGCAGAAGATTCCATCATGCCCAAGGTGCTGCTTACTCAAACTTGAGTAATTATGCATGTTTTTTTCCATTTCATATTTTCTCCTTTTACTGCTAATTCAGCATTTTTAATGATGCTAGTTGAGAATTCTGCACCTTTCAAGTTTGCAAACCACCCTCTGTCTGTGATAATGGTACAAATGCCCTTTTCAAGAGACATTAGCATGTATAATGATAGGAGAAAAAAAACAGCAGGCTGATTTTAATTTGGAACAAGTAACAATGGTGAGCCTCAAGAGAAGCTACAGTTTCTGTGTTCTTACTTTTCTTATGTTCACTGATGGGATCAAACATTGTTTTGTTAACATATTGATATCTATGATTATAAAGCATAAAAGTGTTGTAGCTAGTCAGATAGTGAACTGTTTGGAATCACCAGGATTTCTGCATTTCTTATTCACAATGTGGTTTGATCTTCATCTAAGTCAAAATTATCGACAAACACTATCTAACTAAACAAATAACACACATACAGTCGTACTTATGAATTATTTACTCACAGTGCAGGTTGGAAAAAGTAACCTCTGACTTCTCCAAAAGCTACCTGGAGACAGGCGTGGGGAGTGGGGTTTGTAGAAGTGCTCCTACTTACAAATAAAGGCATACAAAGTCTGGTAACTGACAAAGTAACTGTTCTTGCTTTGATCACAAGTTTGACAGGACCTTAGAGGAAGTGCTGCAGAGATTCACAAAGCTGGAAATGGCTATAAAAGCATATCTTAAGACCTGCGTATCATCAATCCACAATAAGGCAAATTGAAAGAAAATTTGAAAGAAATTTAGGAATGCTGTGGACATCCTTCAAAGACAATGCCAAGAGCCAAACATGCAATCCTGAAAGTTGTAAAAAAAAATAACCCAAGGGTAACAGCAAAACACCTGCAGATTTTTAATAACTTGCAAAGTCTTTATTTATACGTCAGTGGACATATGAATAAAGATTTTGCAACACAAACATGGAATAAGAATGGAGACAAAAAAAATAAAAATATTACCGCACCAAAAAGAGAAAAAAAAGGTACTGCATCAAAACCCAACTCTGAAGCATGGTGGAGGGAGCGTCATGTTTGGGACTGCTTTGGGCCCAGACATGTTGCAAACACTGAAGAAATGATAAACTGAAAATTGTATCAAGACATTTTACAGGAATGTCAGACTGGCAGTCTGAAGCATAGTAAGACAGTCACCTAAAGCACACAAGTAAATCAAGTAAATCATCAGAATGACTGGGAAAACAACAAAAAGCATGCTTTGGAATGGCCAAGTCAGAATCCTGACCTTAACCCAGCTCAGATATTGTGACTCTAAGAGGGCTGTTCAACCGACACAACAGAAATATTGATGAAATTAGTTTTGTTGTGTTGTTGTTCACAAATTTCATCCTCACTAATTGAAGGTCTACAAGTTACTAAGTCAAGAGTTCACATACTTTTGTTCCAGCCTGCACTTATAGGGATTATTCAGTGTTTAGTCAAGATGTAAAAACACAATTGCTTGAGTGTTATTAGTTTGTCAGATAGTGTTTGCCTGTAATTATGTTTTAGAGACAGATCAGACCACTTTTCGTGGCTAATCATAAGTGTCCACACTTAATAACTGCTTTCTCTGTCAAGACAGGATGAAAAATGTATTTTCATTAATTCATGTTATTGATGGAAAAATCACACACACATACAGACTAAATTGGAAAATTATACATTTTGTTCTCCAAGTCTTCTTCTGGGTTTTAGCACATTTAATTGGAAGTAAGCTAAAACTACATTAAAATGCAAGGTCTCGGCTTTAATTTAAGCAGGCTTATGCCAATATTTAAAGAACTGTGCGTGAGATAGAACCCTCTTAACACAGAGTACCCAGATCACAAGGGTTCAAAAGTAACTGAACACTAGTTACTAAATGTTACTTGGGCAGCTGTGTGTCATTTCCACTTTAAAAATGAGAAAACAAAAATGTGCACATCATGCTGTTCAGTGGTATGAGTGATGGATCAAAAAATCTAGCAGATAGGAGAACACACACATCTATACACCAAACAGCTCCTATAGGGATTTTACTGGGGGTGTAGTGTTTTGAGCACAAGCCTCAAAACCTCTGACAAATAGTAAACAACCATTAATATATAGTGCAATGGTTTATGCCCAAGGCATACCCAAGGGCAAACCAAATTTTCAAGGCACACATGTATTCATATCTGTGTGAAACACCCTCTTTGTCATCTGACATGTCATCAGTTCTTCTTCTTTTGATTGATTTTTTAGATGAAGACACGTTTGATTTGACTTTGCATGGCACCTACATTTTCTTCTTTTCAATAAGCTCCACTAGCAAATACCTCACTTCCATAACCTTATCTGACACTTTCACACAGTCCAACAAACAGCCCTGCTCCCTTCAGTTCAGATGCAGTGCTCTTTTGAAGTAGGCCTAGTTTCTCTCAGAAGAGATGTTTGATTTTCTAGTGCTTTCTTAGCTTGCTTGCCATCATGTTAGCATTAGCCAACATCTTCTGACAGATGGCGCACTCATGCTGAGGGCTGTGGACATCCCCGGTCCAGCTGAAGCCATAAGACAGGGAGCTTTCCCAATAGTTTCTACTGACAGTTTTTCCTCTTTTCCTTTGGTGGTGGTCACGTTGCTGATTAGTTGTCGTTTACGCCACACAAAGAAGTGATCCACCCCTTTACAAATTTTGTTATCCTCCTTGCTATCAATCAGGGCCTTTGATGTGTCACACTGTAATAATTTCCACCATCTGGCAACTATGAAAACAGACTTGGGTTCTCTTTGACAGACGTTTTTGGGTTGTTTTTTTTTTAAATTTAGCGTATGTTGCCTCTGTATTGGTAAATGAGTCCCTTCAACATTCTGATGCAGTAAATTAAAATTTAATTCATTACCTTTTCTGAATTTGTATCACATTGACAAAAAATGCTTGGACTTGCCTCACAGCACAGCCTAATATAGTGTATATGCTCAATATGTACAGTACTGTGCAAAAGTCTTAAGTAACCCCTTATTTCTTTATTTTTACTTGCAAGGATTCAGGCTTTCTTGTCATTTCTGGTCTTCACCAAAAGTTCTCCAGGTTTTCTAAAGGTCTTTCAGAGTTTTTCTTTGGACATTGGCTGCTTTTTCACTCATTCTCAGTCCACCCCACATACCTTTTTCAGAGGAATCAGGGGAACCAGTGTTGTGTCTACACATAAGAGACAACTTAACAAATAGCCAGTTTTAAATTGTATCTTTAGGCATTTTGTTACTAGCACACTGTCACAAAAACACATAATTTGTTCCCATTTCTTTAGTTGAATCTACAAAAATTCCAAAGATAACACAGTTTGACAGCAGAAAATAGTATTTTTGCACCAACAAGGTGATTCCCAAAGAGCTATTAGCCAAAAACGTGGCATATTTTGGCATGGTGTTCAGTGTGTCCTTCAAAAATCTGATGAAAACTGGACAAGTGGAGGACAAAAGAAGAAGTGGGAGGCCTAAAAAACTATCTACAGCAGATAAACAGTATCTGAAAGGCTGAAATGTCCTTAAGAAATAGGAAAAAATCCAGCAGAAATCTGAAACAGGACCTGAGAGATGCATCTGGCCCTTCGGATGATTCATCCACAGTTCGCCAAAGCCTAATCAGAAATGGTCTCAGTGGAAGGCTGGCTATCAAGAAGCCATTTTTAAGAAAGGAACACAGGGAGAAAAGGCTGAGGTATGCCAGATTAAACAGGAACTGGACTGAAAATCAGTGGAAATAGGTCTTAGGTAGTGATGATACATTTGAAAATTGAAATTTTTGGTTCAAAATCATCATCAATATGTACGGAGGAGGTACAACAGTGAGTGTCTAAAGCCATCTGTAAAATACGGTGGAGACTCTGTCATGGTTTGGGGCTGCATTTCAGCCGGTGTTGGGGATCTTGTCAAAATTGATGGAATTATGAATGCAGAAAAGTACCATCAGTTTTTGATCCACCATGCAATACCATCTGGAAAGTGTCTGATTAGCAACAGCTTCATTTTTCAGCATGACAATGATCCCAAACACACTTCTAGTGCAGTAACTATCAGCCATGGATTGGCCTCCTCAGAACCCGAACCTCAACATTTTTGAAGCAGTGTGGGATCATCTTGACAGAGAATGGAATAAAAGTCAGCCAACATCCAATGAAGAACTTTGAATGTCCTTCAAGAAGCCTGGAGAACTATTGCTAAAGAAAAAAACCAAAAAAAAACCAAAACCTTTTCTTCAAGCATCAAGGTATTTTTACAAGTAAATATTTTACAAAGAAGTGGGAAACATATTCAAATTAAAATCTATAAATTAAGGAAAAAGCATGATGTAGTTAAAAAGAAAAGAGAATATGTTGAGAAAATGTAAACATTAAGGAGATCTTCAATGTGGAGCAGATTGTTTACATATGAGGAAATCTTCTCTCAGGTCATCTCCTCTCTTCAGAGCGTTCTATGTCCCATTCATATCGGACCACCACACCACCTACAGGCGCTACACCATCTTGAAACCGCGGCGGCAAAAGCAGCCTCAGAAGCGGCGCCACGGCTGACCTTTACACTCAAACCTGTACAGATGTAAAAAATCCCAACAAAAGTCACCTCTTCTCAAAACAGCCGGTATTTGTGTGTCAGTGTGCATGTAACCTGAAGTATTTGTCTCATGAAACCTTGGAAGCTGTCAGACCCCTTAAAGACAATAATCCCCCTATCTGTTTGTCAACACTGCAGACAGACTCTGTGAATATCGCCACCCTGGATCACTTTTTGGTGACCAAACTGTGTTTGCGTGTGAATGAAAAGCTGAAACGCATAGAAAGAGTTGAGAAAAATATCAGCGTATGTGTGGAAAAGACATCAATCTGC
>VUQS01021636.1:10819-25626 GCA_015108495.1 Heterochromis multidens | reverse complement strand
TGAAAATGTATGCTATGCCTTCTAATAATACTGCCTAAGGGAAGCATGTATAATGTAAACAGAATTGGTCCTAGCACAGAACCCTGTGGAACTCCATAATTAACCTTAGACACACTCCTAAACCTTGTGGATGGCCTTCCCAGAAGAGTTGAAGTTATAGCCGCAAAGGGTGGGCAAAGGGTGGGCCGACATCATATTAAACCCTATGGATTAAGAATGAGATTTCACTCAAGTTCCTATGCATGTGAAGGCAGACCAGCGAATACTTTTGGCAATATAGTGTATGACTGACTGGCCAGTGGGAGAACATGCAATGCTGCAAATGTACATTTTTTTTTTCAAACAACCAGAATTAAAAAGACGAGAAACAGCAAACTATGTTGTATCTTGTTTTAATGTGAAAAATAAATAAATAAAAATCCCCTTAAAACTACAAACTCCTTTTTACAATAACACAGCCACCCTGACTTTACCAATTGGTTTGTTGGCTTTCGGGTTAGTATCTCAAAAATGTGACTTAATAACTAGAAATTTCAAGTTACGTATCTCAAAGATTTGACTTACTCAGAAGTAGTCTAACTCAAAATTTTCAGATACTCAGTAAGTTTAAATTTTGAGATAATAATTAGTGCTAAATCGCTAATAAAATACTCAAATGTTACTTACCAGAACTGAGCAACAGAGTTGTTATTCAGTCTTTTTGATTTCAGTCTTTGCCAATTATTTGTGAGGTAATTGCATCATAAATGCTCCAAACAGCACAAATATGATTAAGAGGTCTATTTCAGTGACTTCAGCTAACGTGATGCAGTTTTATGCCTAGTCAGCACCCACCTGTCATTCAAAGTGGTACGCCCTTACAAATTCAGAAATTTAAGCTTGATCAAGTTTAAATGAATTAGTTATTTAAAATTTTCCCACACAGCCATGAAGCAGGAAATTGATCAAAGCCCTTTTTTGTACCAGGCTGTAAATATGCATCTGCTTGTTTACACAGGAGTCTATTGGGATTAACTCCCTTGCTAAGTAAAAACACTAAGTGTACACTGAAGGCATTATGCATCTTCTTACAACTCATGTATACAATTTTTCTATCACCATTAACAGCTGCTTGCCACAAATCAAGTAATGCTTTTGAATTCAACTTTATTTTTTACTAATAAATCAAGGTGTGTGTTTATATCTGTCCTTTATGTTTCTTGCAATTAAGTCCAGTGTTCTAAGTTTTAAGGGGTTTGGATGTGTGGGGATTTCATTTCTGCAGATATTTATTTATAACATTTGTTATCTGAACTGGTGACATCTGGTAGAAAGTGCTGTGTCATCATCAGTGAAATCAACAACCTCCAAGTTAGACTCAAGGATACTTTTTCTCTTAGAGAGTAACTCGTTTAATTGACCTGTATGATCACTTCTCTGGCTTATACCTTAGATAGTTTAATAAGAAGCTTTATCTACACAGAGTTTTCTGTTGAAATCCAAACAAGCACGCTAATGTAACATTGAGACTAGAAGACCTTTACTGCAGAGAAATTTACTGTACAGAAGCTTAGACCTATACTGAAGTACAGAGTTCATACAGGATTAGAAACATTGCAATGTAGGCAGACACCAAGCGTAAAATCTGCACTAAAAGCAATTGGCACATAGTGATAAGACATTTGGTGGATATTTGATACAAGATCATCTGTTGCATCTGTTGTGTGGGTGCAGTGGTCATGACCCACCTTATGTAGTAAATAAATTGGACTTTAAGCTAATTTAAGTGTTGTATTGGCTTTTGAGTCACATTGATTTCATGCACAAGACAAATGAAGAAATCATTTCAGAGCTATACAACAACACAGCAGTTTTTCACTATTATTACTATTCACAAAACAGCTGGACACTGTGCTTTCCTTTGCATGATAATGAGTCTTAATGAGAACTCTTAAGGGTCAGTAATGGTCCCTGATTATGATGTTTGTTAGTAATACTGCATGTTATGTTGCTAGCAAGGTTTCACTTGTAGTGTTGACAGCAGTCATTGAAGAGCCATTGTTCTCTAAGAGGCCATGTGTGTTGTGACAGGAGGGAGCAACATATGCAGCAGGTGTAGGTACTCGCTCTGTGTGTGTGTGTGTGTGTGTGTGTGTGAGCATTTGGTCCCAGTGGGGTTGGTGGGTGTGAGTATGGAGAAGCCCTGGGAAAGGAGCAGAGTAATGGGGAGGGCTAGTGGAGGGGGGTATATGGCTCAGGTTACCCTGACAGGAGGGAGCAAGAAGGGTGGGAATAGGATTTTTGGTGGTGGGGGTGCGAGGCCCAAAAAAAGCCACCAGTGTCTTCTACACGTGGGAGGAGGATCTCAGCTGTGACCGGGTCCCTGAGCGTTGTCCTTCACATTATAACCTGCCGACGTCTGAACGTCCAACATGGGCAAAGGGGTGAGTTTTCTTCATCTAAAAAAATTTCTGAAGCTTATCTTTCTAATATCAATGAATGAATGAATGAACATTGCTCATTACTTACTGTAATATGTGTACAATGACAGCATATGGTGTGGACATGCATCACAGACTTTCCTAAATGCATCTTCAGCACTTGATGTCTCTAAGTGTCAGAATGATGCCTTTTAAAAAACCAAACAAACAAAAAAGACAGTAACATCTCAGGATAATGGCTTTCCTCCTCAATAAGTTTTGTTCTCGGCTTGCTCTTTATTTGGGTAATTACGTAATTTTGCTTTTATTCTCTCCATCAGGCCCATTCCATTTAGCTTTATGGGAGGACAGCCTGGTAATCTTCCTCACACACAGTGGTGGGAAATTGCTATGCCAGACACATTTCAGGCACTCCGCCGGCTCTGTGCTCCCTGTTTGGCTCTTTCTGATTACTTTTTCACTGTGTCACTTGCTCACACTCTCCTCTCATTCTCGCTGTATATCCCTCCTTCACTGACATGCACACGTGCCGCCAGGAGGAGACTGACAGCGGCAGATGATTTCCATGATGCACAATTCTTCCAACTGTTCATGACACACACACTCTCTCTCACTCTCACAAATGAGGAACTTGCAGTATTAGAAAAAGATATTTTCTCCTCCATATTTGGTGAATGGTTTGCCAACAGTGCCAGGAGATTGAAATAAACCAGAAAACACAAAGTCCATTGTGCTCACACTGATGCTTGTATTCTGTTGCTATGAATGTAAATGGCTGGATACAATGTGGCTACCAAGCATGTGATTTTCCCACTTATTTTAGGTTTAGAATGATAGCCTAATGTATAGTTATCTCACTCTTTTCCCTTAGTGTGGTGCTGAGAATGGAGGGAAGAGAAAGAAGAAGGGAAAGGACTTGGATGAGCTGAAGAAGGAGGTGGCCTTGGTAAGAAAAACAAGCTGTCACTGCTCCATCTCATACTCATTCTGCGCAGTGATTGATTCCAATGCTGCTGCTCCTAAATGATCCCCAAATAGTGTTACTCCAAAGACACCAGGTTATTTAACAAGGCTATAAATGAAAACAGTGACCCATAAACAAAATGGCAATCCAACATGTTTAGTGGAGGCAATTCCAGACTAGTTGTGAGCCAGTCTGTCCTCTCCTATCTGTTCAGCCACCCTCTGGCTGCTCCTCTTTGTACTCGGAAAGATACTGAATAATTTGTGGGCCACCAGCAGTGTAGTGCAGAGTTTCGTCTTGTGCAGAGCTGTAGCTCTTTGAGGTGCTGTCAGAATGCAGCCAAGCGATGTCCATGAAAAGTGGGGTAAGTTTTGCCTTTTGCTACTTTATCCCTGATAAAGTAGCTCTTGTCAGTTATCACATTGGCTTGTGACTGATTAAAGAAAAGAATCCCTTTGATACTGTCAACACGAGAAGTTTTGTGATGAAGTGCTTAATTTTGCTTTGATCTGTCTGGCTCATATACTTCTTCAGTTACTGATTTCCTGCATTTTCCCCTCACAGAAATCGTTTTCACCACCACCAGACAATAGCTAATCAATACTAGGTTTAGGTGCATATAAATAAAACCTAACTAACTGTTTACTTGATTATGGCCAAATTACTTTCAGCCAGTGAGGCGGCTGTTGGTGAGGAAAAATATGGATTTTTCCCTGTCTTACTAAGAAATTCACCCTTCATCCTGTGTGACTGACACCATCCTGACAGCTGATGGCTGAAATTTTTGTTACTACACTGCCAAACTCCATTTTACCCACAGTGGAAATGTCTTGGGATTGGGCCAGTAGCAGAAATATGCCACCAAACAAGAAAATTGAGTGTTTCAGGATGGGTTTCTTCTGTTTGTAGCAGAAAACAATCAGTTTTTATTGGCTCACACACCCAAGACACAATAGAGTGTACTCATCTTCAGTCCAGCTATCTATCTATCTATCTATCTATCTATCTATCTATCTATCTATCTATCTATCTATCTATCTATCTATCTATCTATCTATCTATCTGTCTGTCTGTCTGTCTAGTGTGATGGATCCTTGTTAGATACTCTTTTATTAGTAAGAGAGAGAGCTGCATCTGTGCTTTTCCCTTGTGATTCCCGAGGCTTCAGTAACAAAGAAACATTTTATTCTTGCAGGATGACCACAAAATATCTCTGGATGATTTGGGGAAACGATATGAAGTGAACCTCACACGGGTAATGTCAGCTACACACACAAACTCTTAAACACACATGTACACTTGCACACAAATGCACAAGAAAGAGCTGCTGTAATATCCCGTATAGAGATGTAATCTCTTGTTGCCCATACAGGAGAGCAACATCCAAACGGAGACCAAGCATTACTTTGGTCAACTTAGACCCTTCCCAGTGCCACCAGCTTACCTCTTCATCTTTAATCCTTTGCACACACAAACAAACTTGAACACTTTGAGACAAAAAAATAAAATGCTGATAAAAACGCATCACAAAAGTCTTTTTGCTTTTACCACATCTGCTGCTGATTTTAAATGTGACACTGCAGGTGAAGTGAATAAGATTTTATCTTTTTAAGATTAGCATAGAAAAAATAGAAGCTCTAGACCATGGGAAATAGAACAAGATGTAAAAATGTCAAACATTTGCTAAGCTCTAAAGAAAGTCAATTAGTCAGATGTGCGGTTATCTGTTATGATTAAATCGTAGTATTTTAGATTTTTACACAGAATTTCTATAAATGAGACATTGACAGTACTGGGAAAAAATTAGGAAGAAAATGTTCAGTAGGTACATCCAACAGAGCATCTTAGATGAGCATCTTTTTTATACTTGTGGTGTTAAATAGGCCAGGCAGGGACACTTGATGTTCTGCAACTACAGCTGTAAAATTGCTTTTTAAACCAAGGTGAAAACTGGGCCATTGTGTTGTAATAAGATTGCCTGTGACAGCAGAAAGACATTTATTCCTAAAAATTGCTCTCCCCCAGGGCCTGACCAATGCCAGAGTTGTGGAGATTCTGGCCAGGGACGGTCCGAACACTCTGACTCCTCCCCCAACTACACCGGAGTGGGTCAAATTCTGCCGTCAGCTCTTCGGTGGCTTTTCCATTCTGCTCTGGATTGGAGCCATCCTTTGCTTCCTGGCCTACAGCATCCAGGTGGCCACAGAGGATGAGCCAGCCAATGACAATGTGAGAAACTGCTTGTAAAACTTGCACGCATACGGACCTTACATATTAATCACACACTCACAGTTAAACATGCAGAAAAGCAAAGGCAGCTGCAGTTCTAAAATACAGACATATGCAGTGTCAACACAAATACCTGTATGCATCTCCTTTAGATACATACACAGAGCTTGAAATACACATATCCACTAATAAAAAACATTTAAACATCTTGTTCAGACACATATACTCCATGTATATGTAGCCCTTATCTAATTCTAATTGTAATATGAATTCTAAAGTATCTTCCAGATCTAGTAAAAATGTACTTACTTTGCAGATTTTCCTGCCTTTTCTATCTTTAGTGGGCTCAGCATCATCCCCCATAAGCATATACCTTACAGTGTTATACAAACAATCACATATAAATCAAGTCAGTGTTTGCATGCAGTGCAGGGTTGTATATCGAATCTTCTTAAATTACTTATTTTGTATGTAATTGACAAAATTTATCTGATTATATTATTCATCATTTTGACCATTCTGTTAGACAATATATCATAATTCCAGTCAAAACTGAAAATATGAAACTACTGCAACGTGGACTAAAGTCTTATGAAAAAGAAAGTTTTCACAGGCACCCTTACTGTTTCAATAGGAATTAAGAGGGTAAGTAGCAGCCAGGTGCTACTTACTGTCCTAATCATATACACTTGATTGATTGAGCAGCAGTAAATGTGACCACCTCTATAAAAGCAGAAGTTTTAGCAGTTTGCTGGTCTTAAGTATTCAGTATTCAATGCCACAATCTTCCCAGGAGTGGCTGTCCCAGCAAATTCACCCTAAGTTCAGATCGTGCAATGCTCAGAGAAAATGCAAAAAACTCTACAGGCCTCAGTTAGCATGTTAAATGTTAAAATTCATGTCAGTACAATTAGAAAAAGACTGAACAAGTTTGGCTTGTTTGGAAGGATTGCCAGGAGAAAGCCTCTTCTCTCTAAAAAAAAATAAAACATGGCAGCACGGCTTAGTTTTGCAAATTTGCATCTGAACAAACTGCAAGACTTCTGGAACAATGTCCTTTGGACAGATGAGACCCAAAAGGGTGATGTTTGGCCATAATGGACAGCACCACATTTGGAGAAAGGCAAACACAGCTTATTAGCACATATTAGCACAAACATCTGTGTCAGCACAGTGGTGGAGAGGTGATGTTTTGGGCTTGTTTCGCAGCCACAGGACCTGGGTACCTTGCAGTCACTGAGTCTTCCATGAACTCCTCTGAATGCCAAAGTATTTTAGAGTCAAAGGTGAGGCCATCTGTCTGACAGCTGAAGCTTGGCCCAAATTGGGTCATGCAACACACAATGATCCCAAGAACAGCAGCAAATCTACATCAGAATGGCTGAAAAATAAAGACTCAAGGTGTTGCAATGGTCCAGTCAAAGTCCAGACCTCAACCTGACTAAAATGCTGTGGTGGGACCTTAAAGTTATACATTTTATAAAGTAAAATTTCACCACTAGATGTCAGTAGATTGCAGATTACAGCCAACTGAATTCTGTTTTCTTACCCCTCCCAATTCATGTGCATAATCTTAGCTACGATGGCCGCTGTAGAACAAACAACTCTGAGGTGGGTTGTTGAAGATATCCTGAACTTTCCATCAGGAAGCGCTGCTGTTTTTGCCGCTGTTAACTGCTGTTAGCCGGCGTTAGTTAAACTTTCTTTGAAGTAGAGCGAATAAAATCTCATAAAATGTGAGAACGTAATCAAACTGTTTATCAGAGGGAAAGTGTGATTTTTAGGAAGCTCAAGCCTAACATTAGCTGACATAATGTTAGCTTATAACCCGCTGCCGTTGCTGTTTAGCCAGCTTGTTGTCAGCTGTCCGGAGACGGGAGGGTTGCATGTAATAAGTAATTGCGACAATATCAGGAATAAATAAACATGGTTAGAACCCTGACTTCAGTTCAGGAGATTAGGCTTGAGGTGAGGAGGAAGAGGATGAAGGGGAAACGAGGGAGGAGAGAGAGCAGTGGTGGAGGAGGAGAACGACATAATGAGAAAGAGATGATGAAAATATACATGTACAAATGTTAAATGGTCATATATAGTTTGAAAGCGCCATTTGTGATCTTTAAATTAAAAGTAACTTATAAGGTGTACTATGTATGTGGCCGGTCTATAGCCACACACCTAAAATGCGATTAGGCGGAACAGCCATGTCCATCTTGGCCACTGTATTCAAGATGGTGGGGCAATATGGCGGCTTTCACAAACTGGCGCCCGCTCCTATGTATTTTTAATGGATTAATTCTAAGTTTTTAAAAATGCATCAATTTGTTGGAAGACACAATTACATACTAATAAATACATATTTATAAGTACAATAATCTTTTTTTACTTACTGTACCTTTAATGGAGCTGTGCATAAACAACTGCTTGCAAACGTCAATGAACTGAAGCAATGTTGTAAAGAAGAGTGAGAGTCCTCCATAATGATGTGAAAAACAATTACTTCAAGCTATTGCTGCTAAAGGTGGTTCTACAAGCCACTGACTCATGGGGTGTACTTTTACAGGACTGCATAGAGTCCTGTAAAAGCTTTCTTTTTCACATGACTGTAAATATAAATACACAATCATTTTAAAAACATACTGTATACCTTTCAGCTGCTTTGAATCAAATCTCAACCTTAAACCAAAGACCAGGGTGTAAAGATATTTCAAAGGACGAGCTTTTCCTCTGCTTATAGTGGTATTTATCCATCTAGATTGTTCAGGTGTTATTGGCTGTAGAGATGTCTGCCTTTACTTGAGTATAATTGAAGTAGATGCCATCTGCCTTGTGGTTCACAAAGTGATGAAAAAACACATTTGAAAACCACCGCACAACAAATCACAACCTGGCTACATACTTATTGTTAGCAATATTAATTTTCTTCATACAAAACTAAGGTGGATTTTTCTTTGGCTTTCTTTTTCTCCTGGGAATATTTTTTAATATGACCTTGACTCAACAGGGGTGGTCTCTTGAGATCTTAATCTCCTTTCTGAGTTTCCCGTAACAACACAACTGATCACAGGAACCAACATGGAGACAGCATACATGAAAGACAAATCGAATAATGGAGAAAAAAAAGGGGGAAAGGAGTAGGGGGAAAACTCAAATTCTACAGCATAACATGAATCTATGAATGAATGAATGAATAAATACTTTATAGACACAGCAGCCTTTGGCTCTCATAAGTACAGAATAACAATTACACAGTGACACAGAATCCTCGCCTCCTTGAGAGAGTGTGACGTAAAAACAACCACTGACACTGGCATTAGTCCTAGCAGTCACACGAATAAATACCCAGACCAACCACAGAGCAGATGGAGCCAAGCACCACCCATGCTGCACATTATGGCTCTCACTTATTATGCAATCATCATTCTTCAGACTCCAGTCAGCATTAAGCTCTTGCATAATATACAGTAAGGTACAGTAGAAAGACACATGCACGTGCACATTAATCTCCCCGCGATTTAATCTCTCCATTTAGTGCTGAGCATGTGCAGCTGGATGCTCTGGTGAGCTACTTCAAAGCCCTGACAGCCTGTAGCTTTGGCACTTTGAGCCTTTGCAAAGTGTACAGGCAGCTATTATAGAAGAAATTCCACCTTAAGTGTACTTCACATATGGTTGTTAGATGAAAAGTTAATTTTACACTACTTTGATGCATTTTATTGACCTGAAGAATTGCATTTAATTTGAGAAAATGTTTTAGTAGGCTTCTGAAAGTGCCACTGGAATAACTCAATATATTTCATAGTGTTAAAATTCACATTTGGGGAAGAGGTATTTTGAAACTTGTTGATTTAAATGTCACCTGCCTTGACAGCTGTTGTTTCTATAATTCCGTGCAGCTGGTGTACAAGAATATTTTTTACTAAAAAAAGAAGACGAGGTAACAGAGCTGAGCCAAAGTCTGCAAAAACTCACATGGAGACAAAATCAGGACCTGCAAACTGAATATTGAATTGGAGAAAAACGTTCTAAATACTGACAAGTGATTTTTCTGGGGATACAGATATGTTTCCTGGTTCAGAAGATTTTGCACAGCTTCAGTGTTAAAGAAAAATAAATAAAAAATAAACCACTGAAGTGTAAAAGAGCAAAACACTCTGTTGTTGCTGTCAAATGAAAGCTACACCTTCCAAAAAGGAAACTTTTCAGGATTTTGTAATTTTTCTTTCCAAGAGTCCAAGACATACAGTACACCAGCTGGCAGATGCTTTCATCCAAAGTGCCTGGCTGTCTTGTTTGCATCAGTGAGAGCTGAACCCATAACAGCCTTTTCACAGAAGAACTGAAAATAGCCACCAAAAATGAAATAAAAATACACCAGAATGAATGTTTCCTGCTTTTACATAACCATAAGTCTAAAAAGCCAGGCTGTAGCTCAGTGAGCGTCTCTTAGTGGCCTCACAGATTGGAGTTTCAGTCCTTGGATTTCTGGGTTTGGGTGACAGATGCTCACTTGGACTGACAAGAACTGAAACGTCCAAGATGACAAGAATAGTACAGAACATTTCAGCTCTGGGATGGCTTCTTCTTCTTAAATCTCTCACTAAGACTGTGAGCTTCCCCAGGTTTTTCACTCTGAACTCTGTTCTTGCACATGTACATTTAAGGTTTTACTGTTTTAAGACCCGTTTCAAGTTGATAAATCCCCGTTTCCTATGCTTAAGCATGCTTTACATGAACCAAACTAAGTTAATAAAGACACTGCCTCACCCTGTTACATGGCTTTCTTTCTGTTTCAGTTATATCTGGGTGTTGTGCTGGCAGCTGTGGTGATCATCACTGGCTGTTTCTCTTACTTCCAAGAAGCCAAAAGCTCTCGAATCATGGACTCCTTCAAGAAAATGGTGCCACAGGTAAGTTGATGCATTTGGTGTTTGTGTAGTCTCAGAGCTTTCTGAATCAATAAGCCGTCCCTCAAGTAGGGCTTACACACTCACTTGAGTGGAAACCTAATAAGCTTGCACAAAGGAAGAATAAATGTTTGAGCCAACTTTGGATTGTGAGTGTTTGCATAAAAACTCCCCTCGCGTTATCCACCTCTAGCACTTCGATTGCCTAATTCTTTAATCTATTTAGACTCTTTTCACTCACTTCTCGTGCTTCTTTTCCCTACCTGTCTTTTTCCTCTCGTCTCCCTTCTCATTTATATCTGTCTTTTACATACCTCTATACCCCCTGGCTCCTCTTCTTTTTATATCTCTCCTCTCTCCTCATCTGACTAAATCCTCTCTCTGTTCCCAAACATTCTCTCTTCCTCACACTCCCTCTTCCTTCTCTTCTTTTTTTCTCCATGCCAGCAAGCGATGGTGATCCGGGAGGGGGAGAAGATGCAGATCAATGCAGACCTTGTGGTGCTGGGAGATCTGGTGGAGATCAAAGGGGGAGACCGCGTCCCAGCTGACCTTCGAGTGATCTCTTCTAGCGGATGCAAGGTAGGGGAGGGGTGCTGGGCCCAGCCCCGGGGAACCTGGAAGTCCCAATGGGATTACAGTAGCTCAGCTGACTTTGGTCTTGCTACTGGGATTTTTTTTCCCTCTCTTTTTTTCCAATCCATTGTTTATCATAAAGAGCATCTGAGCATGCTAACACTTGCAGGTAAGCAAAGCACAGGTGGCGCTGATGGGAACACTGTTAGTTTTGCAGGTGTCTGGAAATAAATCAAATGACTGATTATAAATTTGGCCTTTTGAAAAGTTAAAGGAACAGCAATTTTTATGAAAAACTATTAACCAGTTGTCAGTCAGTCCTTGAAATGTTGAGATATTTTAGTCTGGATCAAAGTGATGCACCAACCCACAGCCATGCTACAATAATCATTGGACAAATTGTTGTCATAATGAAATCAGACTGTCTCACTTCCTGTTATTTCATGTGGACTGTCCACTTTTCCCAGTTCCCCTCAAAAATAATTTCAGTAACATTCAAAAGAAATGTTTCCTGAATGTTTGTTTGTTTGGGTAATTTTTAGAAAAACAAAACATCTTCTTGTTAAAGCCTTTTCCCCTGCCAACAAGCAATGTGTAGTTTTACATGCAAAACTGTTGTTGTGTTAGCTATGACCATACTTACATCACCCAGAAAATGCTTTAATTTTGTGCAACATGAATTTTGGCTTGCTTCCAAGCCACCACATAATCACATTCAAACATGATGTTTGAGCGGCTAGTTGTCTGCTTCTGATTTGCAGTTTAATGAAAAACTGAGTCAGATTGTTCCTGCAGAATTCACCTCATACTGATGAGCCAGGGGAAGGGCATTTTGTATACATATTTTGTGTGAAAAATTAATCTAGTTTTGATTACATTTTTTTTTTATTTATAGTCAGAGTAGGTTCTGTGAGCTCCCTTGGAGATTTCTTAATATTTTCTACATAAATATGACCTAAAGGTTCATCTGATTCTGACACAGGTCTTAAAAGGAGATAAAGAGAACCCGTTTAGATAATTGAAATCAAAATATTGGACTTGGTCATTGATTTAACGTATGCACTCACTGGCCATTTTATTAGGTACACCTTGCTACTACCAGGTCAGACCCTCTTTTGCCGTCACAGCTACCTTAATTCTTCATGGCATGGATTCAGCAATGTCCTGGAAACATTCCTCAGAGTTTTTGGTCCATTGCTATCCATATAGCATAATGCTATTTATTGATGTGATAGCATTATGCATTTATAATAATAATAAACTTTATTTATATAGCGCATTTCTTAACAAAGTTACAAAGTGCTTCACAGAAAAAAATATTTATTTTTTGATCCAAGACATGGTTAAAAACATAAAAAGAAGTTTGGGATGATTTGAGCTTTGTGACATGGTGTGTCATCCAGCTGGAAGCAGCCATCAGAAGATGGGTGAACTGTGGTCATAAAGGGATGGACATAGTCAGCAACAATACTCAGGTAGGCTGTGGCTTTTGCTCCCTCACACCACTGATCCACCACCAGCCTCAACCATTTATACAAGGCAGGATGGATCCATGCTTTCATGTTGTTTACACCAAATTCTGACCCTACCATCCAAATGTTGCAGCTGAAGTGGCACCAGGAGTGGTCTTCTGCTGCTGTATCCCATCTGCTTCAAGGTTTGACGTGTTGTGCGTTCAGAGATGCTCTTCTGCATACCTTGGTTGCAATGAGAGGTTATTTTACTATTACCATTGTCTAGCCATTCTCCTCACTGGATATTTTCTCTTTTTCTGACTATTCTCTGTAAACCCTAGAGATGGCTGTGCGAGTGAATCCCAGTAGATCAGTTTTTGAAATACTGAGACCAGTGTGTCTGGTAACAACAACCATGCGACGTTCAAAGTCACTTAAATCACCTTTCTTCCCCATTATTATGATGCTCGGTTTGAACTTCAGCAGGTCAGCTTTACCATATCTACATGCCTAAATACACTGATTTGCTGCCAAGGTATTGGCTAATTAGATATTTGCATTAACAAACAGTTGAACAGGTGTACCTAATGAAGTGGCCAGTGAGCGTATGTTATATGTATATTTTCTACAACACTCCTCATTTAAAGCATCCACAAAACACTGTCAGAAAAGCCTTCTGGCTTGTCCAAGTAGTTGGTAGCAGACAGATGCAGATGGGATTTCTCCTCGCTACCCTCTAATGCACACCATTGTTGTTCAGTGTTCTGATGGTGTAATCAACAACATGGACATTAACCAATGTAAAAGAGGTCTTTAACTGCTTAGAAGTTTCCCTGGTTACCTTTGTGACCTGCCAGACTACTGCATGACTCACTTTTGTAGTGTTATTTATTTATTTTTTTTTGGTTGAACACTCCTGAGGTGAGTAACAATGATCTTGAATTTCTTTTGCCTGTCTGACCACAGAGTTGTCTAAATTCTTCCGAGATGGTTTAAACATTTAGACGTTTTTCCAGTCTGATGATCCTCAACAGCAGTTTTTCTAAGATCCTCAGAAAACTCCTTTGTTTGTGCCACAGTACACTTCCTACATGAGGATGGGAATAAACCTTCCATGAAAACAGGGCGCCCATTCTCACCTGATTGTCATCCCTGATTCACTTTACCTTTAAATTGGCTGCTACTGCTAGAGTTTCACACACCTTTCTCCCTCACAGATATATAATATTGTATCATTTTCCTCAGTCAATAAATTACCAAGTCTAATATCTTACCTTTATTTAACTGGGTTCTGTTTATCTACTTTTTACGACTTGTGTGGAAATCAGATCAGGTTTTAGGTCCTATTCGTCTAAAAAATCTCAAAGGGTTTTTCTGCAGCTGTACTTGCTGTTGCTGAATAAGGTGAAAGTTTTTCTTAGTGGTTGAAATTTCAACATTGTGTTGCAGCAAGCACCTAGATCAGAACACAGTTTTGACAAGACAAGAGTGCTATATCACTTGTTGTTATAAAGTCATGCTTTTTTCATTTCCACTCTGTCAGTTTCACCTCTTCACTCTCTCTGATAACACTATGCTCACATCCTTTTTTTCCCTCTCCCTGTGAAGGTGGACAACTCCTCTCTGACAGGAGAATCTGAGCCTCAGACGCGCTCCCCGGAGTTCACGCACGAGAATCCTTTGGAGACCCGCAACATCTGTTTCTTTTCCACCAACTGTGTCGAGGGTCAGTAGGGCACATCTGGCCAAGATTGTCTCTTATCGCCTCTAAATGTCTTTCTTTAAGCCATCTGGAGATCAGTGTCATTTTGTTTTACCACCCAACCATGAATGTGTTTCAGTACATGATCCATCCGCTGCACAGCACAGTGTGTAGCTGCTCATGATGAATGCATGAGGATTAGTAATATGCGTTTCCATCTGAGATTGAGCCATTGGGAATTTGAGTGGTCAGTGGCTGTCAGTCATCAAATTTCAGTGGGGTTTTCATATTAGAATTTGAAAATTTATCATTTAAAATATAGATGAGGATTTATATTAAGAGAACATCTAATTCTGATAGTGCTATCGTGACATTATAGATTTTTTTGAACAGTTCTGAACACTGTCTGTTCATGCTGACATAAAAGATGAAGATCACGATTGGCTCGCATGCTACCTTTGAACCATTTCAACAAAAGATTTACATTTTGGCCTCACATTTGTGGAGCTGTTACTGACTCAACTTAGGGATTTTTTTTTTTTTTTATGAAAGTGAAGT
>VUQS01021636.1:0-10799 GCA_015108495.1 Heterochromis multidens | reverse complement strand
AAATTAAAATTATGATTTTTTTTTTTTTTTAAAAAAAAAATAAAAATGTTAAAAAAAAAAAAAAGGTATATCGAACTTATCTACAAACTCAGGAGTGTTTTATCCTTGCTTTTGAGAAACACATTTGTTTCCAACTAATTGAACATTAAAGATCAGAAATGTTGTAATTTAATGGAATATCCGTGTGGGTGTACAGAGGCCCATTTTCAGCACTCTTGTGTTCAAATGGCACATTATGCTCCTAATGCAGGTTTATCATGTTAACAGGCTTTGATTACGTTAGCACAGCTGAAAGATGTGCTGATTAAAGAAACAATAAATTTGGCTGGGTGTGTGGAAGATCAGCTTTTATGGGTTCAGTTATAATGGACAAGTCTTTCTCTAAAAATGAAGGCTATTTAATGGGAGGAATGCCTAAGAAACAGGATTGCATTTTAAAGGTGTGTACTATAAACTGGCTCTAACCAGAATAGACCAAGAAGTGGGAGAAACTGAGCAAGTTTACAGGTACATCAGAATCTCCAGTTAAAGAAACACCTCTTAAGTCCTCAACAAGCAGCTTCATTAAATGGTACCCACCAGATTGTGCTGGTTTGCAAACGAGTAGAACACAGTTGTATGAAGTGTTTTATTTTTTCTGGCAATTTACCACACAGAATCTTCATTTCTTAGAACGAGAACACTCTGATGAGTTTCAGAAGAAAGTTCTTTTTTGAGGGACATTTTAAAGCTATAATCAAACCCACAGAGGCTGATGCTACAGACACTCAACAAGCTATTTTTTCTTTGCTTCTTTAATCAGCAGAACAGTTTTCAGCTGTGCCAGCATAATTGGAAAAAGGTTTTCAAATGATCAATTAGCTTTCTAACATGATAAACTTGCATTAGCTAACGCAGTGTGCCAGTGGAACACGGGAGTGACAGTTGCTGAAAATGGGCCTCTGTACGCCTGTGTAGATATTCCATTAAAAGTCATAAAAGATTTATGATTTGTGATTCAATTAATCATTAATTTGCAACATCTGTAGTCAGTTATGTTATATAAAACAAATGTGCTTTTCTTTAAAAATCAAAGACATCTCTACATATGGAAAAATCTCTTTAGGAAACTGTGCTGGATAAGCAGAATAATTCACAGTTTTCACATTTCAAATAATATGGTAGGAACTGCTACTGGTAGTGGTACAAACTGCTAACTGTGATGATTGTGGACTTCATTTGTGTTTAAACTTATTTGGATTCTTTCCTCATCCACTTTCTCGAGCATCTGCTCAGTCCATCCAACCACGGATCACTGGCCAACACCTGTAATTCACCTCCATCTATCACTGTTCTACATCCAGTTATCTCTCGCCATCAAACCTCCTTACTGTTTACAGAATACAGCACAACTTCTGCAGTGTTATCCACACTGTTAACATTCATTTGCCCCTTTGCATATTACTCTGAGAAACACATGTGTCGCCACAGCAGGGAGAGCATCTGGTCACCCAGCTGAAAGCTGTAACTCACACCTAGTGGTCTGTAATCTCATGACCTCTCATGTGAAGAGCTGTCTTAAAAAAAAACAAAAAAAGAAATCATTTGAAAAACTGATGCTTTTTGACTACCGACTGCAACAAATTGATGTTGTCAACTACTGAACTGATGAGTTATCCAAACTTTCATTTAATTTTTAATTGCAAAAAAAACAGAAACAAAAAAAACATGGTGTGTTTGGTTAACGTTTTACATTTAATGCAGAATGTGGACCTCGGGCTTCTGGTCCAGAGAGCCTAGAGGTTTTCCTCTGTATCTAATAATTTGCATGAGCGGCTAAAATCTAATCACGTGAATATTAATGTCAGGAAAACAGAAATTATGCATTTTCATTCCCCAACAAATATCTTTCCATTTTCCTTTATTTGCATCTAACTTACTGATAACCCATTTACAAAGAAGCACAACCAGAAACTGTATTTCCATTAAAAGATCAGACCATATCTCAAACATACTGTTGGGACACATATTTGCAGTACTGTGCAAGTATTGAGCCACCCCTCATTTCTTTATATTTTGCTTTTTTTAAAAAGTAGTCTTGAGCAATAGTTCTCCAGGCTTTCTGAAGGTCTTTCAATTTTTTTAATTTTTAAACTAAGGAATGAACCAGTTTTGTGTCTACACATAACAGAAAAATTAGAAAATAATCAAGTTTAAAATGTATCTTTAGGCTCTTTGTTTGATAGGCATAAAATAGTATTGTTGCACGAACATGGTGATTCCCAAAGAGCTATTTAGCTGAAAACTTGGCATATCTCCATAAGGTGTGCAGTGAGTCCTTTAAACATTTGAGGAAACTGGACAAGTGGAGGAAAAAAGAAGTGGCAGGCCTAAAAAAATCATCTACGAAAGATGAACAGTATCTAAAGTCATGTCCTTAAGAAACAGGAAAAAATTCCAGGCTGAGGTATGCCAAACTGCACAAGAAGTGTATTGAAAATCAGTGGCAACAGGTCTTATGGAGCGAGGAATCCAAATTTGAAATTTTTGGTTCAACTTGTCATTAATACAAGAAAGCTCGCCCAAGGGAGTTCAGGTTGTGTTGAAGAATAAAGGTGGTCACACCAAATATTGACTTTCAAACTCGTTAGAACTGTACAAACTTTTGCCTTATATGTTGTATTTCCATGTATATTTCCAGATGTTTCAGTAAATCGTTGCACCTATTTCCCATTTTCCTAGCAAAATATAAAGCAGTGATGGGTGGCTCATGACTCTTGCACAGTACTATATATGCAACTCTTCTTTCAACAGTATCCTACTAACTTCTAGCTTGGACCCTCACCAAAAAAGGAATCACAGATAGCAAGAGTTTATAACAAAGCTTCATGCCAGCCTTCCCCCTTGGACCAACCACTGCTTTGCACTCTCACATTTTAGCACCTTTACTTGTCAGAATTACATGGCTAAGCAAGCCATTAAAATGTTCTTTCAGATTCAAAATAAAAACTCCTATTTAACACTTACTGCTTTACTTTGAGACATGGCACAAGACAGGACAAATCACAAGATCAGTTCCACATGCACTTATTTCTCTACAGGCTTCCAAAAACAACTATGAGATCATGTTTTTTATAATTTTACTAAAAACTGGAATTACATGAGAGCAATAACTTTAGTTACACATTTAAAACAGGGATATAAACACTATTTGCTGGAAGCAAAGTGAAGCCAGTGATTCAAATCATATCACATTTTATAATTTTCATTTTTTTTATTCATGTTGTCTCCACTGTGCAGCTGTTCATGTTTTGCTGTTGTTTTGTGGCCTATTTTAGTTTTATCTATTGCACTGTCATTCTAATTACAGTATTATGCCCTGCAGAACAAAAACCTGCTGTAAACCAATTTTAACTGAGTCAAGGGAGTTACATCTAACTTATTTAATTTTATCGATAATGTCCCTACATAATAAACAGAATGACTGACTGAAATTGAATGACGCCTTACTTCAGGTACAGCTCGTGGCATTGTGATAGCCACCGGTGACCGAACAGTGATGGGTCGCATTGCCACTCTGGCGTCCGAGCTGGAGGTCCGCCGGACACCCATCAGCATCGAGATCGAGCATTTCATCCATATCATCACTGGTGTGGCTGTTTTCCTGGGAGTGAGTTTCTTCATCCTGTCACTCATCCTGGGATACACCTGGCTGGAGGCCGTCATTTTCCTCATTGGCATCATTGTAGCCAACGTGCCTGAGGGGCTTCTGGCTACTGTCACTGTAAGTAGTGTATGGTGTATGTGGGTCTTTGTCTCTCTCTCTCTTTTTTTGTTGTTGTTTTGTTAGAACAGTAAGCTTTTAATGATTTTCACCAAAATATATCTGCAAGATTTTCTATAAATAGCACAGCAGTTTAAACAGTTTAATGAGAGTTTATGTCCCTGCACAGCTTCTTTCTGTCTTTGCCGCAAGGAGACAATGTGCACTTCAGTTTACATTAATCCCCTGTAGCAATATCAGTCCATAATATGCTTCTGGGAAAAGAAAGTGAATAGAACCATGGGGAATGAGAAACTGGCTGCACTACACAAAGATACAAAATGTTTAAATGAGTATTTGAAATATTAGTTTGAAACACTTTTATTTAAAGAAATGAAAAAACTTCCAGTTGTTTGCGGGGGGGTAAAAGTAATTTTTTACATTAACAGTGAGATTTTGTTGAAATAAACTGTAAAGAATAATCATAATGAGCGGAGGGATTCGTGGGTGGACTGTAGTGTGTGGGTATGTTTGATTAGTTTTTGTACATTTGGTTGCGGTGTAGCTTTTGGTTGTACAAGGTATGATTAGCATGATTACTTAAAGCTGCTTTTATTGTGTTTTTGCCATTTGGGGGATCAGAAACAAGCTAAAAAAAAACTGCATAGGGCATCCACCTTGTGAAGTTACTGTAAGAAAATGTACAATTTCCATTCTTTTTTAAACTCTGCTTTTTGCTTTGGTGGACATCCTCCACCTGCTAAATTTGTATATCAGAAGTCTGGCACTCTCCGTGTCTATTGATAATAGGAATTTAAGTTCACAGGCAGCAATAATTGACAAAAAAAGACTTAAAGGGTCTGCAAAAATTAGGAAAATAGCCGTAGATGGCATTAATTTCCCATGGGCTTTTCATCTTGAGCAGCTGCTTTCATAGCCATTTGATATTGTTGACATAAACATATTGATTAGTGCAGCTTTACATGTGCCAGTTCCAAAGCCCTGATGGCGTGCCTGCTGGCTCACTGTCACATTCACTGGCACATGTACATGGAACCAAGCCATCATCAATGTTATTAGTTACACCTGTGCTTTTCCTAACACTAATTTACCCTCAGTGAATGTTAGGTGTAGGTCTAATGATCTTACAGAACACAGCAAAGTGATTTATTATGTTGTTCTTGAAAAAAAAAGTGTAGCTAACTTTTTCTGAAACAACAAACAGAGAGTAAGTTGAGGTGGATGCCAGCTGGCATTTTAAATGCCATCAGTCGACATTTCAGTGGTCACAGAAAATAAATTAACTTCCAGTGGCTGGTTTCTTTAGTTGCATTCCCTTTAAATACACCATACAGTAAGGTGTGTATGGAAATGCTAGTGTGTACATTATGTATGATATATTAGTTGCTATGTGGGTAACATATGGAATATGTCCAATCATCATATTTTTATGTTCTGGTTCACCTGCTGTTAACTAGCCAACCAGATGCACACACACATGCATACACTCCCATTCACAAGGTACCTGGACCATGCATGGTTTCACATGCACAAACACTTAAACGCTCTGCTGCGTACACAAGCTTTCTCCCATCGTCAACTAACAATCATCCATCCTGGCCTCTCCTTATTCTCACTCCCTCCCCTACTCTTTCTCTGCCCTCACCTCCCACCATCCTCCCAGGTGTGTCTGACTCTCACTGCCAAACGAATGGCCAAGAAGAACTGTCTGGTAAAGAACCTGGAGGCCGTAGAGACTCTCGGCTCCACCTCCACCATCTGCTCCGACAAGACGGGCACGCTGACCCAGAACCGTATGACGGTGGCCCACATGTGGTTCGACAACCAGATCCATGAGGCGGACACCACCGAGGACCAGACTGGTAAGACTGAGATGAAAAGAGAGCAGGAAAACAAGGATAAAGTGGGGAAAGAGAGAGAGCTTGGAGAGTGAAAGATATAAAGGAGAGATGGAGTGGGGATATAGAGGGGGGAGTGTGACCACCTGCTGAAATTCATCTGTCCAATGTTCACACCGCCAACCAACAAGGCTGTTCACTCTACTGCTTGGATTAATTGAGCAGCGGTATGTGGTGGGCGGCATAACCCTCAGCTACAAACATGTCCTTTCCCAGAATTCCTCTGCAAGACTGCTTCTGCAGAACCAATCGGATTCCTGATTCCTGTGGAAAATCAAGCCAAATTTTAAAGAAGCTTTTAGCAATAACCAAAAGGTCTGGCAGGAGAAAAAAACAGGTGTTCTATGAATACTAATTAGTACTGAGTCAGACAACTGTGAACTCATACAAGGAATAGCCAGTGGTGCTGACAAAGGCTGTACAAGAGAAACAGGGCAAGAGCTACAAAAAAACACAGTGTATTCATTTTTTTCTTTAAAGTATGCAGACAATTTTTGCAGCTGCTGCAGCCTTTTTAGCCTTTTGTACTGCACTGTGTCAAGCTCAACAATCCCAGCCATAGTGTGTCAGTCTGTTTTCACAATAACAGTGACGGAGACCGTTGTACACAGTCCAGGCAAATATGAAAAATGAATGCAGGCGCCTGCAGCAGAGTGAAGGTCATTTTCAGTACAATTGGGTGGGAGGGCTGAAATTTTGATACAAGTAATTTCCAAACACCTTTTATTTTGAGTCACTCTAGTTAAAAATGAATGGCGTTTTACAGACTGAGGATTTGAAAAATCACTTTTGTCAAGGAAACAGTGATTGCTCAACTTAACTGACCCTGATTCTATTATTTAGCTACAATATTCAGTCTTACTCTGTGAACTGAGAGTTAAGTCAGTAGCATAAATACTGCATGAATCCTACTTTTTAAAAAAAAAAAAAAAGCCTAACACAGTTCCTTCTCCTATTCTCTCAGGTTTGGGTTTTGACAAGAGCTCTGCTACTTGGACTGCTTTGTCTCGCGTGGCTGGCCTCTGCAACAGAGCTGTTTTCAGACCCGGACAGGAGCACCTTCCCATCTTAATGGTAAAAAAATAAAAAATACTACCACTCACTCACACTTACTGGTGTATTGGTGCCTGAAGAAGTGGGTATAATCTTATTTTTTTTTTCCCCCAACGTCCTCTGCTCAACCCCAAAGAAGAGGAGCAGTATTTACAATGAATACTGGTTCAGATACAATAGGGTGTATAAATGTGCATTTTGAATGAACTATTCCTGTCACACAATGCTGTGTGTAGAGTGCAGAGGTGTAAAGGACCCAAAGTGCAGCACAGCAGGGGCATGAAGAATCCAACTAAAAGCGAGCTTTATTAGCTGATAAGTCCAATACAATAAAATCCAAACATTAATCCAAAAGGCACAAGGGAGACCAGAACTCTACAGAGCAAAGCAGAACAATACAGGACTAAACAGACATAAGCGGATGACATGGCCAAGACAAATAGACAGACAGGAATATTTATACTGGGAACTGATTAGGAATTAGACACAGGAGAATAAGAAACTGGTGCAGACAATCCAGACAATCAGACAGGGAGGAAGTTAAAGTGAAAACAAGACACAAAAGAAAACTAACAAAGTAAAACAGGAAATGAACAAACAATAATTACTGAATCAAAGAGACATGAAATATGAAAATAAATTTTAAACATGAATGAACTAATTCATGGGGGACACAGAGGGACAGTGTTAGACAAGACAGGGAGGAAGGAAATGGGGAATAAAGACAGAAAACAAAAACACAAAACTGAGAGAACACAGGGTCAGAAAACTGGCACTCACTTGAAGGAAAATGTGACTCAAAGACCCAAATATATTACAAGAAATAAAATTCACTGTTTGAATAATTAAGAAATCAAGAAAGGAATTCAGAACTTCATAAATGCTAAACAATGACTAGAACTCAAATACAACAAGAACTAATACCCAAGATTACTATAATGATAACAAAAAGCAAGAATATAAAACTCAACCTAACAATAATCAAGTACCTAAAGTACTAGAACAACAGTGCCACCAGTCAAAACAAAACAAAACAAAAATACTCCAAATAACTCAAACCTAAGGACCAAAACCAAGGACCATGACCAATTCCTGACTCAGTAGTCTATCAATATATGAACACTGGACAGTTTTTCTCTCAGCTGCAGGTACTATATGTTTATTTATTTATTTATTTATTTTTAATATGGCAAAGACATGAACATAGCCTCTATGTAAATGATGGATGAAGCCACTGTTACATTACCCCACACATCAGTTTGACTCTTGTTTTAAAACCTTAAGTTGAGCACAGTTTCCATCACCATCTTCCTTTTTTGAAACCAGATGTCATCAGTTGAGGGGTGAATGTGACACCACTCATTCATATGATAGTGACTTGTCAATCACAAGCCTAAAGAATGCTCTTTTTTATATTCTATCTTACTTTAAATGGGACCATATTTAAAAAAACAAAAATGGATATCATGTTGCATTCAGTAAGACTTCAAACTAGATACTGAGACTTAAACATGTCAAGGAAGTGTTTACAGAGGTCATAAATCAAGTGAAAATGGGAATTTTTTTTTATTCACTTCTATTATTACCGGGCTTCTTTTTGCAACCAAAATAGTCACGCACTGCTGGCTGAATAGAGGTTCAAGGCACTAGCCCCAGAGGCTACATCCATCTTTTATATACACTCCGTGGGCATGACCCACTCTCCTCTAGTCTCTGATTGGCTTACTCTAGCCAATCATCACTCCTCGTGCCTAAACCCAACCAAACCAACCAATGAAGGCAATGAGGAAGGATATGCTTCACCATCCTTGAAATAAAAAAAAAATTAACTTGAAGTACTGAAAGATACATGTCATTTGGAATTTAGAGGTGGTTATATAAATATGTACCTGCCCTGTGTATACTATGCAACACACCAGTCTTCACATTATAACATCAGGTTTCCAAAACTTTTGCATTTATATTTCAATTTCATTAATTATCTCTAGTCCCTAAAACAGTGGGATAGACCACTTTCAGTTTAATCCAAGGGCATTACGAGCAGATCTTAACCTCAAATAATGCATGCACATTATTCATGACATGATTTTGACTACATGGTTTGCGAGTAGGGAGAACTTAACATGTGGGAAGTGTTAGGTGACTTGTCACTCCAAAATAAGAAGTGGTGAAACCAATATTCACTCACTAAATTTAAATAAAGAATTAAAAAAACAAGAGCTTTGGGTTTCTTTCAGTATATTCATGACAGGACTGAAAACTATTCATCCTATAAATGCTGTTGTTGTTAAACCTACAGGTTTAGATAGCTAAACTTCACATACCTTTACATAAAAACACAAAAGACAAAAAACTTGTTATACATCTTTTAATGCCTCTTTTATTGTTATACCCAGACGAAGTGGTGATACTTTCAACAGATTTATATGCTTGACTCTGTACTTAACTAAAAGCGACAATAAAGCAATGTAAAAATAGTATAAGAGTAAAAGACACTCATAAAAAATTTAAAAGTACATAATAAATTTAAAATATATTTAAAGTTTTATAATGGAAAATGACTCATCATGCTGCAGAATCGATCCAACCATGTTAATATATCACTTATTACATCATATAACTAGTATTTGCTGTTTGCATGTTGCAGTTGTTCAAGCTGGGGCTAATTTAAACTTGTGGACAGACGGCTGGGCAGTTTCACCTGTGACATTAACATTGTTAACAGAGTTCGTATTCACAATCTCAATCTGAAAATTAACTGGTCTACGTAAATAGTATAAATGTAGTAAAGCTGAAAGGAAAACATGTGCCTCTGAAATGTAGTGGAGTGTAGCTATAAAACAGCATTACATGCCACTACTGCTGTTTGTATTATATAAATATGAGTATATAAAAGATTTATACATTGACATTTTGTAAATGATCATACAGTTTATCTGTAAACAAATCATGCTAACAGCTCTCATATTGAGTATATTAGAGGTTAAAAGCACAACATTTCCCTTTGAAATGCATTGAAAGTAGAGATGCAGCATAAAGCATAACGTGAACATTCTTGAGAAAAGTGTAAACACTTCAAGAGAGACATAAGCACCGTGCTTTAGATTAGAGTAGCCATTATTGTCTCTCTTATCACAAAGAATATTACACAGCTACCTGTTAATGGAGAACATTTCTTTTTCTACATGTTCAGTTTCCAGTTTGGTTACTCATACCCTCTGCCTGAGGGCGTCAGCTCCTACTCTTTGTAAGGGATGTGGTTTGCGTCTCTGGTAATTTTAAGGCCCTCCCTTCTCACTGTCTCTTCAAACATCTCCCGGATGAGAAGAGAGGGAAAAGATGGGGGCAGCATGCCAATTATGTTTCCTGCCCTTCTGATCGGATTTTGAAGTTGTTATCTGAGCCTAACGGACAGGTTACCAAACCATCTTGTTATGCCATACTTGAGCAAAGGTAGTTTGTATTCTCTCCTGTGGTCAGCCCGTCCTCAGCTGCATGGCAGCCACAGGGGAATGAAAACAACCCATAAAAATAATTTGTCAGTACCACTTGACACTTGGCTTGGCATCTCTCTAACACATAAATACACATACACAGAGGATAATCCAATGCACCCCTGGAAATGACTCCCCCAGCACAGATACACAAACAAACACACTGCTGGGAACCTCTTGATGCATACTCAATAATCCAGGTAAAAGAATCCTAAAAAGTTGAATCTGTTCATCTGGACGTAGCGATTTTTTTAACCAACCTTTGGCTAAGAGGATGGCACAACACAGAAGAGCTACCTCGTCAGGCCAGGACTCCGCAGTCTTTTCACACCTACAGGCCAGTGGCCACTCTTTCAGTGATGAGGATGTACACATCCTGGACAGGGAGGAACGCTGGTTTGAACGGGGAGTCAAGGAGGCCATTTACGTGAAAAGGGAAAGACCATCTCTGAACCGAGGAGGGGGCCTAAGGGTACATCTGTCACCATCTTACAATGCTGTGATTGCAGCCATTCCCCAATCTCTGTGAATGGTACTCATGGCCATTGATCAATGGTCATGGCAATTTGCATACTATTGATCATGAAACTG
>VUQS01021634.1:0-10693 GCA_015108495.1 Heterochromis multidens | reverse complement strand
AAAAGAAAAAAATGACACGTGGTTCTTACAAACCTCTCTCAGGACACAGCGGGGAGGCGGAGGTGGAGAGATGCGGGCGCAGTCGGGATGGGAGAGGACACAGTGAGGAAGGAGTCCGCTTTCTAACCATGGAAATTTTGCTTCTGAGCAGCGGGCGCTCTTGGAATAAGGACTTAAAAGACTTGTATATTGCATCCTCTTTCTCCTTCTCTTCCTTTCTCTCTTTTTTCAATTGAGAGACTTATATGCAGGATGTGGAACATTGCTGGTGGGGAGAAAAGAAAAATGCAATTTCATGTATATTTTTATAGTGAAATGTGCGCTCAAGTCATAATTGGATATTTCTACGGATTATTTCCGCACATTTAAATTTTTATTAAGTCAAATCTGGACTTAAAAATGGATTTCTTTAATATCTCCAGCCTGGATGACGGGGTAGAGGCAGAAAATATCTCTTCTAATTCCACCTCTGAGAGCCAGTACACCCTGCTCGCTATCTGGGGTCTTGCTGGACTTGTCAGCTTTCTGATTTTGTTTACAATAGTCGGGAACGTCTTGGTTGTTATCGCCGTTTTAACGAGCAGAGCTCTAAAACCACCCCAGAACCTCTTTCTCGTCTCCCTGGCTAGTGCGGACATACTGGTAGCCACTTTGGTCATGCCCTTTTCACTAGCAAATGAACTTATGGGCTTCTGGTTTTTTGGCAAAATTTGGTGTGACATCTATCTAGCTCTGGATGTTTTGTTCTGTACCTCTTCTATTGTTCACCTGTGCGCTATTAGTTTGGACAGGTACTGGTCTGTGACACAGGCTGTAGAGTACAACTTAAAGAGAACACCTAAACGAGTTAAAGGCATGATTGTTGTGGTCTGGTTGATTTCAGCCATAATCTCCTTCCCTCCACTGATATCAATGGATAGGAGCAGCAGTGAGGCCAGTCCCCAGTGTATGCTGAATGATGAGACCTGGTACATCCTCTACTCCAGCATAGGATCATTCTTCGCCCCCTGTGTTATTATGATCCTGGTCTATATTCGGATCTACCAAGTGGCAAAAACCAGGACCAGAACATTGTCAGAGAAGAAAAGGGATGTAGATTCACCGCTGGAGAATGGGATGGACCAAGCTGAACCAGGCATAGGTGGGTCTTTAAAGTCCAACAGGGGCGGGAGCATGAAAAACCAGGAACGCGAGAATGGGCACTGCCATGAGCAAGCAGTTCGAACCCCCCTACCAAATGAGCCAAAACATCCAACTGACCATGATGACGACTTTGAAGATAGCAGCTCATCAGATGAGAAACTTAAAAAAAGTTCTAGCTCCTCAAAGCATCATCATGAAGACAGAAAAGATAGGAAGTCCAGCCGAAAGAGCAGCTCTGCCTCTAAATACTCCAGCAGGAAGTCACGTGCCAGTTCTAAATCCATGGACTTGTTTTCGTCTCGCCGCAAACGTCGGAGCACTGTCAATCGGAAGAAAGTCTCAGCTGCTCGAGAGAAACGGTTCACCTTCGTCCTCGCAGTGGTCATGGGCGTATTTGTTGTTTGCTGGTTCCCATTCTTCTTCTCCTACAGCCTGTATGGAATCTGCCGTGAACCATGCAAGATCCCTGCAACACTTTTCAAGTTCTTTTTTTGGATTGGCTACTGCAACAGCTCACTAAACCCAGTAATCTACACCATCTTCAATCAAGACTTCCGCAGAGCCTTCCAGAAAATCCTTTGCAAGTCATGGAAACGCTCTTTTTGAAGGATACAGCATGACTGGGTGTGTGATAGACATTTTACCCTGCAGACATAAAGTTACACTGTTCTGAACTGTTTGATAATGTGCTGGCCTGGGGTGCTTTCACATCTTTACTTTCAGGGACTGCATTAGAAATGAAGGGGTGATTAACAGACTGAACAAAGGCACAAAGAAGGGGCTTAAACTGCAGGTTCTATGATAATATTCATAGAGAAGGCTCATTTCTCTTTTAGGCTGTTTTGATCTCTGATGTAGGCTTTGGGTCACCCCATGCTTCTCTAACATCTCCTCTCTTCACCTAAATAACATAAATGGACTCCTAACAGATACTGATGCATGCCTGCCACAGTGGCTGCACCTCATGAACTTCCCAGGAGGCAAAGGGTTTACAGAGACAACTGATTTACCATGTGACCTCATTCACTGAGTATAATGCGAAGGCCTTGACAATCTCCTCACAAATGTTGTTTGTGACGTTAGATAATAGTATATAACTTTTCTCTCTGTCTATAAATCTGTTTTTCTTTACCTTTCTACGTCACACTCTCAAAATGAGGACCAATGGGACGAAGGGGCTCTTTGCTTACTGTTAAAGTAGCAAAAGTGTTTCACAAAAAAAACCTAACAAAAGAAAACAAACAAACAAAAAAGACATCCTGGAAAACAACAAATTCATATTTCTGCCTCGGTGTTCTGTGTGAACTTAAAAGTGTCTAAACTGGGTGCTGCACTGGAAACTTTCATCGGGTTATGGTGGACTTTGAATGGATGACATGTACTGTAGAATGGCATCACAGGCAATTTCCTTTTCCAGGTATGTTCACCTTCCTCCCACTTCTGAGGAAAGCTGATGGAATACCGAGGTAGTACTGAAGCAGATGGGTATCAACTGAGGCATTCACTGTGTGTGCACATTTGTATGTGTGTGTGTGTGCGCGCGTGCAATCTAGGGGGGTTTACCGCATCTTATCCCACCTGCCTGTTAGTGAATGTGTGTGCATGTCTGAATGTGTTTGTATAAGCCTACTTTCTCAAATGGCCTGATTCTTTCTGGTCAAATGTGTATCTATTCTTCTCCTTCCTATTTTTGTCACACATCTTTTCTCTCCCTTATAGCCACAGTAAAAACCAAACATCTTATTGCTGTTTTAGTGTCTGCTGCTCACACACACACACACACACACACACACACACATATATATAGTAAGAACATACATCATTATCACATACACAGAGATAAAACAGATGTATACAGCCATTTCGAGCATTTATAGCCAGAAGGGCTAATGCTTTGTTCAAGTGTAAATAACTAAGATGATACAGTATTATTGTGTGGTGCCTCATAATCACACATGTATCAGTATGATAACAATATTTTGTTTGTAAAATGAACAACACCCGCAAGATTTTTATGTTACACCAACCTCTGTCCTTTTCTAAAAGAACAAGTGTTTACTTCTCTGCTTTGAACACATTTGAAAAGATCAAATAAAGAAATCACTTAAGCTGTCTTCTGACGACTACAAGAGTGCGTGATTGCATTCATCGTTAATGTTAAGGTATTTTTTGCTGCTCTGCCACTGTTGTTTATTTATGACACTGTCACTGGTGTGACTCAGAACATATGTCTACTAATCTTTTTTTTTTCTAAGGTGAAAATAATCCACTCAAAGATTCTCAGAAAACTGTCCTGGTTTAAAAAAAAGGATTATTTTAGCACATGACATTATAACTAATTATAGTTACAGTTATTATAATTATAGTTACAGTTATTATTATTAGTAATACATCAGACTTTAAATGTTGAAAAAAAGAAACTATGAAATGAAAATATATTACCAATGACTTTTATTTCATTTTACCTATTTATTTTACCTGTTATTTCAAAATGGCATTTTCTTTTAATAGAATAGAATAGCTCTTTATTGTCATTGTACAAGTACAACAAAATTGTTGGTGCGCTACCCAACTACTGTACGGAAATATAAATAACAAGGCAAGAGGAATAAATGGCAAGACAACAGAATAAATAACAAGACAAGAGAAATATATACAAAGTAAGTGAATATATACAAAGTAAGAGAAAGGCACACAATAAAAGGCACACATTTGGAGAACAAGTAGCAAAGTGAATTGGATTTTGCTTTGTACAAAGAGGGAAGACTTGTCATCACATACACTGACCTCCTAAGTGAAATGGTGAATTGGTCAAAACCAGCTATCCAGCTAATGCCTGGCATACTGGTAATTTCATGAATCTAGACATTAAAAAAATCAAAACCAAAAAACACTATGTGCTTAAATATTTGACTCTGATTTCACTTGATTTTCATCAATATATAATTTGGCCAGTATTAGCAGATATGACAGATATATCGATATATCCAATATATATGCTATCCAATAAGCACCAATATGGAAACTTTTTCTTTCTATTTTTTTTTTTCATACAAAATATCTGCAGAAAATGAAAGCTGGGGTAATTTAGAACTGGTGTTATCACATAATTTGTCCAGCGCAGCAGTGCTGACTCCATTATTTACAATACTGTCAACACATGTAACAGAGTATGTGTCACAGCCAAGCAGATGCTGGTGCACAGTCAAGCAGTGTCTTCATGGTAAGTTGCTCACTGCTTTGTGGAGTGCATTGCTGGTAAGTTAATTAACAATGATCCCATCACTTTCCCTTTTCTGTCTAACATGTTGCATCTTAAAATTTCTATATTAATATGTATATATAAAGAATCTTAGACATTATGTTATTTGAATTTTTTTAATTCCTAAAAGTTGTTAATGGCCACAAAAATCCAGTACCACTCAGGCTCTAGATCTGACACATGTTGATAAATACTTAATGCCTTAATAGAAAAATATTTTAGAATATTGTCTAAAATGTATATTTTATATCTTCTTCTGAACAACTAATATTGTATTCTTCAACCCATCAACAGGGCCAGACTATGGAGGAAGGGTCAGAGTGAGTGATAGAAAGGACGATAGCAATAAGAGACACCTCAAAAAGACAGACACAAGATCGAACAGATCATTTAAGATCATTCTCTTTGTGCATTCAGCCGTAGTGACAGTGTGACAGTTACCTTTGCTGCTGTGTCCATAGCAGCATCAGCAGTTTGGCTGTGGCTACTTGTTGTAAGTACAATCCTCCACATGTGATTTATACAGATGTGGAGGACAGTATGAATCCTGCCGAGTTACTTTCTTTTCTTTGACTGTGTCCATGCTGACTTTAACTAATTTAATTACATGTAAATTCTCCATGTAATTTTGTTACAGAAGTACAATGTAAAATGTTAAATGTAGTGGAATCTGGTCAAATGAAATTTACTTGATTGGTATACATTCAGTTTATACCAAGCACATGTTCCTTAATAATTAATTATTTGGATAAATAAACCTTTGATTTTATATATTTCAGTTGCATTTTACTCAGAATTATTGCTTTAGGTTTATTGAGGGTGAAGAATCAGTTTTTTTAGTGTAAATTTTCAAAAATTGTTTTAGGTAAACAATTCATAAGCAGTAAGTAATGAGAAGTCTACCTCAAGCTGCAACCTCTTGGGCTGAACAATGAAGCTCACGCAGAAGTGCAAAAAAACAGTCCCTCAAAAAGCCACTAGAGGCCCCATAGAGTCCCATTAAAAGCCCAACTTCAGAGAAGAAATTGACATGTTTACAGTCTAGTTTTACAGCCTTTTTATAACTAATTCTCTTGGATTTTAAAGTTAGCTTAAAGTTAGCTTGATTTACAGCTGTGCCGACACAACCAACTGTCACAGTCTGCTAGGCCTCACCTCTGCACATTCAAATCGCTGAACTGGACCTCTTAACTGTTTTTTTGTTTTTTTTTTTGTTTTTTTGTGGTGTCGGTGGCTTTCGGAGCACGTTCTTTTTAAATACAATTACTTGAAAAATAATATGGCTATTCTAGCAGGTAAAAATAATGCTAACATGTTATTTTTTTTAACCGTTTATTCAATTTAGATTCACAGGGGTCTAACCTAAGGTGTCTTTGAATTGTGGAAATAAAGCTGGACTACCTGGAAGAAACCGATGCAGGGTGATCATGCATACTCCACACAGAAAGGCTCTAGCCAGCCAGGAGCTACAAACCATTAATGCTGCTGAGGTGACAGTGCTCACAGCAAGAAGCACAGTTTGTGGCTGTTTAGTCCTGTTGCCTATTATTAAAAGCAAGAAATGTGACAAGTGTGACAAATGCCTGCTTTAATGTACTGTAGATTGCTGGAAGGATCTGTCCTTGTCTATGTTTTGACTGGCAGCAATAGTATGGCAATGCAATAGCACTGCCATACTATTGCTGTTATTCTTACAAATGTAATGAATAAGAGGCAAAACAAGTAAACGTGTATTGTAGCTTATAAGTCATGCAGACAGTGTGTCTTTAGTGGTACTGAGGACTGAGGATGGCACCATCTAACCACACTGAACTAACATTTGCAGGTTTATTTACATGCTGTTTGTGGTGTATCTGTGAAGCTAAATAGCTGTTCCTGCTGAATGTTTGTTCGGTGGCTCAATCAACAAGCTAAGGTGCAGGACAAGATGTATGTTCATATTCAAAGTTAGATAAGGTAGAGACTTCAACAAGAAAGCCAGTGTGGGTTGTTGTTCAGTCTGTGGCTCATGTTGTTTAGCAGACTACTGTCTGGCTCAGTGTGACCATCTGCTCTGCCTATGATGAAATGCCGACATTACTGCTTTACCAATATTTGACTTGCTAGAGCAAAATAAAATCTCCATCAACATAAATTGAAACTAGAACTATTTTGTTCAGATTCAGTACAAAAGAAGGGGTTTAATTGTGAATCCAGGTACCAACAGGTACTAATTTACATGTAAAGCACACAACTTTGCTTTAGTAACTGTTTTATTCTATTTTTTTCAATAAGATCTTCAGTAAAGTCAACACTTTTGGTAATTGATTAGTGCTGATAAAGGGGGTCTCAACTTCATATTATAGAGCCAGAGTTATAAACCCCTCAATACCAACATCAATTAAAAAAAAATCCCCACAATGCATACTTTTTGTGATCTTAGAAGACACAGAAAACATGGACTGGTGTTTGGATGTCTTCATTTCCATTTCCACTATTTTAAAGTTTCTTAAAAAACAGCACTTGGCTTTACAGTATTTTAATGTTTTATTAATATCTATTGATTGTATATTAAATTTCTTTAGTCAGTTCAATAAGACTCAAATAATTTTACAACTGTTTCCAGAGAAAAAGAGAAGCATACTATGTAGGGGCTCTGGAAACATTGCAGTAAAGAGTCCTGTGAACAAAGCAATTAGTACCATAATTTTCTGAAGGACATAGATATGCAAATATGTTAGAAGTAGACCAAAAAATGCCTTATAAATACAAACATGTCAATGACTGATGAGACAGGTGGATGAGGCCATTCAACTCAAGCATATAACAAGCAATAGTGAATCAAGTATTTAATATTTAATTAACCCCAGTGCTCCATGGTAGACTGTATCTGATGCATTTAAGTATTGCAAGGATGCAGGCGTGTATATAATGTCACATATACAAAAGAGATGGCAGTCACTTTTAGCCTTAAAGGATAAGCAAGACTTAATTTTGAAAAGAAAAATCTTTAAACATTAGTTGTTTTTTGTTTGTTTGCCAGATGCGAGAAGAGAGAATTGTGAGGTACAGTTCCTAGATATTTATACTGAATTGCAGACTGGATCACAGAGCCCTGACAAGTAGTCATAGATGAAAGATTCAGTGACTTTGATGAGAAGATCACAGGTTTTGTTTTGGCAGCACTTACATCAGGTTTTGGTTCCTTGAGACAACTGTAAGCTGATGCTATATAAATAAATCTGAAACTGAAATTAATTGAAAGCTCACAACTTATGGTGTAATTGTTCAAGATTTATCATTAAATTTTCTGAATTAAGATGTAATTTTAAGCATCTAAATGTACTTACAGGTAGGTACAAAAGAGTAAAGGATTACAACTGGATTTCTTTAAAACATTAAAGTATTTGTAAAAGCAGTCTTGTTTATTGATTATTGTAACATGTTTTGTTTTTATTTGAAAACATAATTTACACATGAACACAAAATCTACATATAAGAATCTTAATAGAATGTAATAAAAGCCCAGAAGAGAAAATACTCATCTGGTTGCTTCAGAGACAGACTGAACAGACAAAGTGATATGTTGTCTTCATTAATCTTAATCAAAACGTAGGTGTATGATTTTTCTCTACACATTTGTTTCACTGCATCCCTCATGGCTCAGAAAATTTATCACAGATCTTGTATGGTTTGAACAGACTTGATTTTCCAAAGATGTGTGCTGTTTGAAAGAAACTACAGAAACAGTTTTCCCTTTGTCAAAGGTTGCTGTAAGTCCCCAGTTGTCTGAGACCATCTAATAGAACAATATCTTCTCTGTTCCTTAGTACAACATTTAGTACATCCTCCAGACATACAGCGTTTTGTGTAATGTGTAAAGATTTCTATACTGTGAAGGGCCAATGACTGCTTCAACAAAGCCTTGTGGGTGGTTACAGTCTTTGTCATTGTATCAAATTAAATCAAATACCCTTTTGTGAAATTAAGATGTTTTTTCTCTCCAGTGGCCATGTGCTTACATTGCCAGGTACGAGCAAAACCTCTGCTTGATCCATAAGTAGGGGTCAGCTTTTACTAGAATGTGTATGTGCAATTATGCACTTTGTGTCTGCTGCTAAACAGTACTCACCAGAGACCCTGTAATCTAACCAGACGTCAAATTTGGGTCAGAGTTTACCATGAAACTGGGATAATTTCTGCTGGCCCACATAACACAACCTTTCCCTTTAAGCCTTCCTCATGTTTATTTATTTATTCATCTCCTGAAAGCTGGCTAGCATAGGCTCAATGACCAAGTAGAATAGATTCTGTCATTGCTGCGCTTGCCTCATTGTGTTTATGAATTGCTGTATCAGCAGGTCATATCGCCACGCTGCTGCTGGCTTGCTCCTGCCAGCAGACCTAAAGCAGAACTGATCAAAATATCCAGAATCAAGCACATATAGAGATATACTCACTGTCTCCTGTCTATTTACATGTGTTTTGCCATATTTGAACATGGTCACAATCTACTTACTATAGGAGAAATGTATTATCTATAGACATACTTTGTTTCCTTTACCCAACAATACTTGAGTTTGAAGCTTGTGCTACTCAGATCAGACAGGACATGCCCTAATAATAAAAGAGAAAATATATGCATTAGCTGAGCATCAACAACATCAATCCATAAATATTTAAAGTCTTTAACTCCTTAACTATGTATATTACCTTCCTCTCTGGTGGGCGACGATCATGTCTTCAGTTCAGCCTAACCTCCTAAATCCCCATCTTCTCTGCCTCCCTCACACATTTCATAACTAATTTTAGCAGATTTGCATGAGGTCTCAGTGGGTAGCAAGTCAAGACACACCAGACTGAGAAGTATTAAATGTTTACACAATATGTTGTAATAAATTCTTATAAGAGGTCTGAAAGCTAAACTACCTGATATATAGTGCTAAAGGTTTTTTATGTGTAAGGGGATCATTTAAAAAAATAGAGTCAATAAACCTTATGAATTCATGAAAAACTGACAATGTCTTCCACCTTCTCTGCCCACTTCTTTGTTCTCTATAATTCTAGTGGCTGCCTTTACCAGCCCTTCCTCATCTGCATTTTTATGCATCCCATACAGTTTTTCTCTCATGTTTAAATCTCCCCTACCTGTATACTCTTTCATTTCTCCAGAGATTTTTTCTGTCAGTTTCAAAGTTTGTCTTAACAAACTTGAGATACAGCAACCATGGAAACACTAATAGATACATATATAATAAATAGAAAAAGTAACCATAAAAATTAGAAAATTAAAGGGCCTTTGGTGAGTTTCAGACAGTTCTGTGCAGCTATTAGATGTGGTACACACAGGACCACAATTTGGCATTCAATACCAGAGTGCCCTCCAGGGTTGTCAGTGAGATCAGGGATCTGGCCTAAACACAGCCCTGTACAACCAGATCCTTGACTTCTTGATGGGCTGTCTCCAGGTGGTAAACATGGACATACATACTTCTCCAATGATCTTCATCAGCACGGGTGTACTACAAGATTCTGTTCTCAGTCCCCTACTGTACTCACTCTAACTCTAACTAGACTGCATGGCATAGAAGGTTACTAACACCACTGTGAAGTTTGCAGATCTCCCAAAACTTGTGGGAAAGATTTCACAAGGAAGTGACTGGCCTGGAAAAGTGATGCGAAAAGAACCATCTATGCCTGAATGTCATCAAGACAAAGGAGGTCATTGTGGATAACAGAAAGAGGGAGTCACTCATCTCCCAATGATCATAAATAATACAGTGGTGGAAAAGGTGAAAACCTTTAAATACCTTGCAGTCGACTTGCACAAAGACTTGAGATGAGCTACTCATACAACCGCTGTTGTTAAAAAGGCAAGCCAATGCCTCTGTGGTCTCAGGAGTTTAACTCTTTCCCCCATAAAGATGACATTTGATGACCCCCCCTGTATCCTTATAGATGAGTTTTGACACCTCAGTAACCTCACCAACCGGCCTCAATCCATCAGACTCGGCCCCCACCTCTCCCCCCCACTGTCACTCAGCACCGGATCCCCACAGGGCTTCGTTCTCAGCCCCCTACTGTATGCCCTGTACACCTACTGTACACCCAACCAACATCATCGTCAAGTATGCCGATGACACCACCGTGGTTGGGCTCATCTCTGATGGAGACGAGACGGAGTACAGGGCAGAGGTAGAGAATTGGTGTTCAGAAAATAAACTGAAACTGAACGTCCTCAAAACAAAAGAACTTATCATGGACTTCAGGAGGCACAGACAGGTCCACTCCCCTCTCATTATAAACGGA
>VUQS01021626.1:1871-22992 GCA_015108495.1 Heterochromis multidens | reverse complement strand
GTGGAACCAGCTCCCAGCTTGGATTCGGGAGACAGACACCCTCTCTACTTTTAAGATTAGGCTTAAAACTTTCCTTCTTGACAAAGCTTATAGTTAGGGCTGGATCAGGTGACCCTGAATCCTCCCTTAGTTACGCTGCAATAGGTTTAGGCTTCTGGGGGTTTCTCATGATACACTGAGCGTTTCTCTTTCCCTCACCTCTGTTCACTCACCATGTGTTTTTACACCTTTCTACATTTAATGAGCTATTATTAATCTCTGGCTCTCTTCCACAGCATGTCTTTCTCCCTCACCCCCAACCGGTCGCGGCGGATGGCTGCCCCTCCCTGAGCCTGGTTCTGCCGGAGGTTTCTTCCTGTTAAAAGGGAGTTTTTCCTTCCCACTGTTGCTGTAGGGTTTATTGTAGGGTTTTTACCTTACAATATAAAGCGCCTTGAGGCAACTTTTGTTGTGATTTGGCGCTATATAAATAAAATTGAATTGAATTGAATTGAATTGAATTGAAAATTGAATTGATTGTTTAACACAATCTTGGAGAGTGAGAGGATCCATGAGGAATGGAGAAGAAGTGTACTGGTACAGACTTTCAAGAACAAGGATGAAGTGCAGAACTATAGTAACTAAAGACAGATAAACTTAATCAGCCACACCATGACGCTATGAGAAAGAGTTGTTGAAGCTAAGTTAAGAAGAGGGGTGATTATCAGTGAGTAGCAGTATGGCTTCATGCTGAGAAAGAGCAAAACAGATGTGATGTTTGCTTTGAGAGTGTTGATAGAGAAGTATAGAGAAGGTGCACTGTGTCTTGTTGGATCTAGAGAAAGCATATGATAGGATGCCAAGAGAGGAACTGTGGTACTGAGGAAGTCAGGATGTGAAGTATGTGAGGGTGGTGTAGGACATGTATGAGGACAGTGAGACAGTGGTGAGGTGTGCAGATGCAGTGACAGATGTGGGATTACATCAGGGATCTGCTCTGAGCCCCTTCTTTTTTACAGTGGTGATAGACAGGCTGACAGATGATGTCAGGCAGAAGTCTCTGTTGACTATGATGTTTGCAGAAGACTTTGTCATCTGTAGTGAAAGTAGGGAGCAGGTGGAAGAGAACCTGGAGAGGTGGAGGTATACACTGGAGAGAAGAGGAATGAACATCAGTAGAACTAAGACAGAATACATGTGTGTGAATGAGAGAGAGACAGGTGTAATTGTGAAGCAGCATTACCAACCAAATGGAAAACGACTGACATCTATACAACACATTTCTAGTCTTACTGACCACTCAAAGTGCCCCAGACTTCAAGCACATTTAACCACACATTCATACTAGAGCACTTTATTCTATACACTTTAAGCACTTTATCTGCCTCACATCAGTGGCCATTTTAAAATCACCTTTTAACCTAACATGCACCTACACAGGCACATGGAGAACATACACAGAGAGACCCTAGCCCAGATTTGAATAAGGAACATTCTCATTGTGAGGCGACAGTGATAACCACTACTGTGCCACCAATGAATACAAATTCTGGACAATACTGTTCTGCTGCAGCTTTACTGCAGGGCTTACTTTGATTTGTATAAAACATATTTGCTCAGCGGAATCAATACTCAATGGCAAAAGAATCAGTAAAAATGTGGCACTTTCAAATGATTTTAAACTGAAACCAGGATATGAATTTAGCATATATTAGCATGGTGAACTAACCAGGTAGAAAAAGAGCCAACTTGGTGACACTGAAGACTCTGGCTTTAGCCTCAGCATATCTCACTAACCCATTTATCTTACTTCTTAGTATACCCCTCTGGATTTTGGATGGAGTTAGCTTAGTTCAGCAAACAAATGGACTAGTACTTATACAGTCTTTTTCTACTAAAAGTACCCAAAGTGCTTTTTACTCATTCAGCCAATCACACACATGTTCATACAAGCACTTCGACATGTAGAGTGGAGTAGCCGAACCATCGACTTACTTTACCTTCTGAGCCTCAGCCAAAACCCCAAGGCTCAATGAACACACACACACACACACACACACACACACACACACACACACACACACACACACACACACACACCTCATCCTCACAGGCATAGAAACAATGGAGAAACGGATGAAAAGTTCATGGAGGTCTCTTAAGAAAAAAGCTACAATAAAGTAGTTTATGATGCCTCACTGCACTCTATAATGAGGCACATTTTCTTTAAGCCAAAGGAAGTCTGGCAGGTTTAGAAATGACATAACCAGGACCTGTGGAGCTCTTACAAAAATAGCTTCACATAAAGAACAATATGAGTAAGTTAAAGTTAAAGTTGTGCATATCTATGTAAATTTAGAGAAATTACATACATATAAACCTGCTGTTCTTCAGCTGATAAACAGTTTTACACTTGAGCACTGATATAACGTGTGAGGCTTTTTGTATTCTACACACAATCATGGACATACAGTATATGGAATAAACAAACACACCCATGCTGTCCATCTATCCTGGACATACAGTATATGGAATAAACAAACACACCCATGCTGTCCATCTATCCTTGCTTTAATCTCCTATGTTGGCATCAACAAACCCTGCAGTGTAAACCATCTGCCTGCTCATTACTCACCACAAATCAATGAGCGTGTGCACACACACACACACACACATGCATAGCATAATATAAATTTAAAAAATAACACAAATACATTCAAATGATGAAAGTTGTTCAAACTGTCTTTTAAGTCTGCTGTAGTGTCTTAAATGTAAGAATAGGGAGAGGAAGAGGCTTTTGCACTGGTAGTGGCATAGTGGCTTCTACTAGCAGGCAGACAGATGGACAGGAAGAGAAGTGGAAAATTTATAGACAGTCAGACAAGCACACAAGAGACAATTATTTTTATAAGCCACGCCTCGTATTAGAATTCAGATCAATAATCCATCCATCCATCCATCCACTCTCTTCCGCTTATCCAATTCAGGGTCATCGGGGGGCTGGAACCTATCCCAGCTGTCATAGGGGTACACCCGGGGTACACCCTGGACAGGTCACCAATCTGCCGCAGGGCTAACACAGAGAGACATACAACCATTCACTCTCACATTTGCACCTATGGTCAATTTAGAATCACCAATTAACCTAACCCCATGCATGTCTTTGCACTGTGGGAGGAAGCTGGAGTAACTGGAGAGAACCCACACAGACACATGGAGAACATGCAAACTCCACACAGAAAGGACTGGATTTGAGCCCAGGACCTTCTTGCTGTGAGGAGGCAGTGCTAACCACTGCACCACCATGCCATGTAAGATAAGATATACTTTATTTATCTCAGATGCTTAGTACAACACACACAGTGGTTTTCCAACTTTTGCTGTTTGATGTTATTCATTGTTCTCACTCTTAATCTGTTCTTCTTTCTGTCTTTCCATTCTCCTTCATTTTATACTATCATCTCTCATATATTTGTCCCTATGTTTGCTAACCTTTAGAATCACAGCAGAGTGTGTGTAAACAGAAAGTGAAACTCTTTGAGATCAAGAACCTCATTTGCAAGAGTGTCCTGGGACCACATAGGCAGCATTAACTTGGCATACTTTTCAGTGAGAAAATGGAGCTCCCAGAGTAAACCTGTGCAAGTATGGCAAGAACTACAAACTACAAACAGAAGTGCTCGGGCTTGAACCCAGAACCTCCTTGCTGTGAGGCAACAGAGTGCTAACCACTGAGTCACCGTGCTGTCGTGCTGCGTGTGCATGTGTACATCTTCATTGTCGTCACCCAAAAAATTATTATCTATGACACTTCTTTGTTTTTAATTGTACAAGTTTCAACTATGACATATAAAGAACAACTTTTCTCTCCTGATACTGATTTCAACAATGCCAGTGTAAATCTATCCAATCAGCCAGACAGCAGTATTTATTTTCTCGGGTAGTGGTGAGGTGACCTAAACACAGGATGCAGAGGCAGGCAGAGTAAACAACAAAAATGAGCCTTTTTTTTGGCCAATATAAACCAGGAAACACAACATCCATCAACATAATACTAACCCACTGAAACAGATTGGTCTGTTTTTTGATTAAACAATCAAAAGATTATGATAATAAATTATGATAACTAATCAACACTGAGTTCGTGCTATATCAAACACACTAGTTGGTTTATAATCTCTTAAATGCACCTTGGTAACTTTTTGAAATGTCATAACATCACACTAAGAAACTATGATGAACATTTTCATTTCATGAATGAATCAAAAACAGTGCTAAAGAGGAAAGAAAAAAAGCTAAACGTGACATGGAATTTGTGATGAGATCATAAGTTTGGGTTTGGGTTCATTACATCCAAGATGAGTAATTAGCTTGCAATAGTTGTGATGACATAAGCAGAGCAGACAGATGTTATTAGTGATGCTAAAAAACAGAATTAATTAGTCAAAAACCATCAGTACTAATACAAAGCAAGATGATAGAAAGAGGCACAAAGCAGAAATAATAAAACAGGCAGCTTGAGGGTAAAAATCAGAATGAATCAACTAAAGGTAACAGAACGAGGACATAAGGCAAAGGTTCCAAAACAAAATGAAATCCAAGGGAGAAATAAAGCATATGAAAATTAGGTAGGGAGAAAGACAGAGCGAGAAAGAGATGTAAGTCACGACACAGGAAGGGCAGTAATGTTGCAAAGGGCATAGTCTAGCAAGCTAAGTTGAGTAGCCCCTGAGGCTGCCAACAAAGGAGGTTATCACACACTGGGAGCCAGGCCAGGCACAATATATCCCCCCCCGAGGGAAACTCTGCCTGCCCTGGATATACAGTAGATAGATTGGATCCATCATCTCTGTTTACTTTTGTCTCTATCTGTGTCTTCGTCTGTCTTTCGCTCTCTCCTCCTGTGTGCCTCCTTGACATTGCTTGGTTAATCAGTTGCTACTTACTCCTGCCGCCCTCCTGACTATGTCGATGTCCTTTAGGTGCCAAACCTTCTGCCCCCCCCCCCACTGTCTCCTTTTTTTTCTTTGAGCTGACAGTACCCTTGGAGAGCATCTGTCACCGTCAGACTTCTAAATTTCTATTCAATATCAGACAAATGTGAAGACAAACTAAGAGAAACTGGTCATTTGTTCACCCAAATTAGCAAACACAGGAAGAGAAAAACCCTGACCTTTAGATAACTGGTTAAATCGCTGTATTTCCTACTTTAATAACATCATGTCATTGAGTTACTGATTATATGCACAAAATGAATACACAATACTGTGTCAAATGTTTAGGCACTAAGAAATAAGTAAGTAAATAAGTATAAGTAGAGTGACTATTAAAAATTCAGTGTATATTTAATGAAAGCACTTTAGCTCTTGGCAATATTGTTTAATTTAGTCAACATTATAATGCATTTTTAAATAGTCTGATTTATTGATTAATTTAGCTTACATACAGTGGGGGAAATAATTATTTGATCCCCTTCTGAATTTGTAAGTTTACAAAGAAATAAACAGTCTCTAATTTTTACAGTAGTTTAATTTTAATGGAGAGAGACAGAATATCAACCAAAAATCCAGAAAAAAAAAACACATTACATAAGTTGTAAATTGATTTGCATGTCATTGAGTGAAATAAGAATTTGATTCCCAAGCAAAACATGACTTAGTACTTGGTGGAGAAACCCTTGTTGGCAAGCCTAGCGGTGAGATGTTTCTTGTAGTTGTTCACCAGGTTTGCACACATCTCAAGAGGGGTTTTGGCCCACTCCCCCTTACAGAAACTCTCTAAATCCTTTAGGTTTCTTGGCTGCCACTTGGCAACTCAAAGCTTCAGCTCACTCCACAGATTTTCTATAGGATTGAGGTCTGCAGACTGGCTAGGCCACTCCATGACCTTAATGTGCTTCTTCTTTAGCCACTCCTTTGTTGCCTTAGCGGTATATTTGGGGTCATTGTCATGCTGGAATACACATCCACGACCCATCTTCAGTGTTGTGGCTGAGAAAAGGAGGTTCTCATCCAAGATTTTACGGTACATGGTCCTGTCCATTGGCCCCTCAATGCAGTGAAATCGTCCTGTCCCCTTAGCAGAAAAACAGCCCCAAAGCATAATGTTTCCACCTTGACTATGGGATGGTGTTCTTTGGGTCATATTCAGCATTTCTCTTCCTCCAAACATGGTAGGGCAAGTTGATGCCAAAGAGCTTGATTTTAGTTTCATCTGACCACAGCAGTTTCTCACAAGCCTTCTCTGAATCATTTAGACGTTCACTGGTAAACCTAAGATAGGCCCATACATGTGCCATCTTGAGCAAGGGGACCTTGCGGGTGCTGCAAAATTTCAGTCCATTACAGGATAGTGGGTTACCAATGGTGTTCTTGCCTTCAGATCATTAACAAGCTCCTCCCGTGTAGTTTTGGGCTGATCCACCACCTTTCTCATGATCACCCCGTGAGGCAAGGTCTTGTATGGAGCTCCAGACCGAGGGCAATTGATGGTCATTTTATACTTCTTCCATTTTCGAATAATTGCACCAAAAGTTGTCACCTTCTCACCAAGCTTCTTGCTGATGGCCTTGTAGTCCATTCCAGCCTTGTTCAGGTCTACAATCTTGTCCGTGACGTCCTTTGACAGTTCTTTGGTCTTGCCCATGGTGTGGGGAAGGTTGGAATGGAAGAAACTGATTCTGTGGACAGGTGTGCTTTATACACATAACGAGTTGAGATCAGGAGTATCTGTAATTAATTGATTGACTGTAATCTGTGTGCCACATGGGCACACAGCCAATCTGTGGAAGCCAGAATTCTGACTGGGTTGTAAGGGATCAAATACTTATTTCACTCAATGACATGCAAATCAGTTTATAACTTTTATGTAATGTGTTTTTCCTGGATTTTTGGTTGATATTCTGTCTATCTCCATTAAAATGAAACGACCATAAAAATTAGAGACCGTTGATTTCTTTGTAAGCAAACCTACAAATTCAGCAGGAGACCAAATAATTATTTCCCCCACAATATTTTGAAAAGAGATGCACATTTTAACTCTAACGAACAGGCAGCGTGTTTTTGTGCTAACGGCATCTATTTTTTTGTACAAATCCTGTAAAGCTCAGCTCTGATGCGTTCAAAATCTCCCTTAATATAGCTTAATATAGCTTATGTAATATAACTTATAATTACAATGTTTTTCCTAATCATTTCCTAGAAATCTGTATCTTAGAAAAATCTGCTATAACTGCATCTATTGTATTTTCAATCACTGCTGCATACAGTACAGCCGTCATACACACAAATTACACATACAAAGCAACACAGTAACAAAACCATGACATTAGAAGCAGAAGAAGGCAGAGCAAAGACCAGTGAAGATGGTTTGGCATTGCATGATACACTGGCAAGAAAAACTATGGAATCACTTTGGAAAAGAATGTGAACTACTTCCAATTTTAAAAGATATGTTCTCTTGCGTTTTCTTTCTCTACACTATCTAAAGTATTTCAACAATACTGTCCCTCATTGTTTGCTTATATGCTTTGTACATTTGCCCGATGTTTAACATGTAAAGTGTGCAGACACTCAAGGTAGCAAAGGTGAAGCTGAAGTCGAAGCTGTATCTTTCATGTTTCTGTGAGTCACAGTAGCATTAAGGAAAAGGCAGCAGGGTGAGCCAACATGTTAAATTCACATAACGGCCACCGGTGTCATTAATAAAAAGATTTTGCTGAACATTACACAGTGAACCTTTAAAACAAACTTAAATCATAACAGCAGCTGACTTGTCTGTAATTTTGAATATGTCTGTGACTTGAAGGACTACTGGAACATAAAGTGTACCAGTTCCCAATATGATGTGAAATGATGGGATTTACTTTTCACACAATTTCCAAAAAGAATCTTAAATTTAATTAAGGTAGTCCATGAAGGAATTTCACGGCAAATAAAATGTTTAATGCCTTGTTGAATTCTTTGTTCTTGTTCCACGCTGAAACATTCTGTTCCCTTTGGATAATTTCTACTTACTGCAGATACATCATGACTGAGTTTTGTACATGAACTCAGTTCATCCAGTTAAAAATGTGCAGGCCATATGTTACCAAGAACAACCAACAACACTCCACTTATCAACACTGCTAATGGTTAGAAAATGTAGCTACCTGCTATCCTGCTAAAGACAGTCCACCCAGACATTTGATGTTTTTTGAACAAAACCAGCAACCAGATTTAACTCAAAAAACCTTTCAATGAGCACATCCTCCAAGCTGACAGTGAATATGAAACACCACACTAAACTGAGAAATCCTTAGTAAAGCCTAAGGCCAGAAGTCAACAGCCTCCAAACCTCCTATACAGCTGTTTTATTATAACCAATCTGTTTTGAGTTGCCCTGCTTTATGACACATGGTTGAAGTGGTAAAACACATACTTGCACAGTATTTCGTTTTTGGGACTGTTAACTTTGTATAAATTCAGAATTGCTAATTATGAACATAAGTTAGTGTGAAATGAACAGAGCTTTTGCAAAATGTGAACTTGCACAACATATCCCTATCTGTGCTGACATGGAGATCATCATCTTCCCAGCGAATCTTAAATGAATGTGAATAAAACAAAATATGAACAACTGAATTAAACATTAATAAACAAATCTTATCAAATTATCCATAAGATTTGCTACAACAAACCTGAAAAGTTCCTGATACACTCACGTTACAATATTGATAGGAAGCTGCTGACTATCGAAGACAAAAAAGATGCTACCATGATTCTGTGCTTACTAACACTGTACTTGCTGTTAATGCACAGTATTTTTTCTTTGTTTTTGTTTTGTTAACTAATGCTGATCATTTTAATACCAGACATATAAGAAAACAATATATTAACTTTTATTGTCATTATAATGGATTTAACATCATTGTGTTTAACAGCTGCTATTTTTTAAAATGTGAATTTTGAAGTGTGCAAACCAGTCTAAAAGGCATAAATCATCTGGTGGTTCAGTACATATATGACTAGAAGCCCGAATAAGGCATTTTATTCTACCAAGGAGATTGCATTTTTCCAGTTTATGTTGTAAATGTTGCCGGTTCCCTGTGTTCCCCACTGTGATGAAAAATCATTTCATGTGCTGGAAATAGTGCACATTGCGTTTGTGCACCCAAAATATTCCTAGATATTTTCGCTCTTTCTTATCGGTATTATAGAACATACTTGGGGGATTTCTTAATATACCTACACATTAACCACAAAGACAGAAATACACGCAAATAAATATATGGCTGGAAATGCAGAATATAGCACAAAGGCTACTTTAATTTTTTTTTGGATGGGACAGGCTATTCCTTGTACAACCTGGGATTGTTCCCCCACACAGTGTGTCATCACAGCAGCCCACACTCCAGACCTGGAAAAAAGCCCACACTCCAGACCTGAGGGACTGTAGTAGCAAACCTTGCAAGTTTCAGCCAGTGATTCATCCTCCTTCATTGTAACAACACCCACATGCACACTCATACAGCCACATGGTTCAATTATAACCACTAACTGGTCCTTTAGAAAGCTCTCTTATGATTCTTAGGAATTCTTCTTCAATTAAGAAAAATGTTTATTCATCAGCATTCCTGATGAAAACTGCCCATGCCCCAGCTTTAGGACAATTTTTCTCATTTTATCCAAAAGACAGTTTACACTGGCTGTGCAGTGACTTCACAGAAGACTACACTGTCACTGTCTGTCAGTATGGTGAGTGTGGAAGCAATCCTAGCATATGAGATGAATTAAGATTTTGTAGGTTGATAGATACGCCAGGTAAATTTCCTTCTTAAAATTATAGTGTATTCTAGTAATGTATTGGTTTGAAAATAAATATGATCATCAGGAGAGATTTCATTTTTAAAGCAGATATAAAGGCAGAAAGAAGGAGATGAACAGATGGCTGATGGCTGGAAAGTAACATTCCCAATTTACACACTGTGATTGACACTTCAGTAGCACTGTTGAGCAATAATAAAAAAGACTTCCTCTCTCACTCTCTGTGTCTACAGACAGTAAATTATCACAGATTTCAGTCAAAGAAATTTCTGCCAAGTACGTCTATCTTGTGACTGTACTGATTCAGACACTGTCTTTTTTGTGATAAATCTTCATGATTCCATTTCTATCTAATATAAATATTTGTAAGTGTATTTTGCACTTTTTTTCAGAAAACATTGCATTTCTCTACATATGAATTCAATTCTATGGATGAACTTGGCATGAGCATGTGCACCCAACAGCGGGCTCTGCTGTTTTCCTTTTGCAGTCTGCCTACAATAGGGCGGAACCCAATCGTATTATCTTGTGCACACAAACAGCATCATCCGTTGAGTAAACACACACAAAAGAGCTCAGTTTATGCTGCATAACATTTTGAAGGCTGACACCAATCCATCTTGATGCATGCATTGTTGACGGGTAAGGATGTACAACTTTATACACAAGGATATTTAAAGACCACTGAACTGGGTGGGGGCGAGCTTCATTTATTCACATGAACCTCGGTGAGAAGCTCTCAGGTGTGTAATTTGAAACCAGTGAACCATGGACTGTATTTAGGTAAATGTCAAACTACAAAACTCATTTCAGTTGCATATAAGATCTGTTTAGTAGCTCAACTGGGTGGTGATGCATCACAATGCACAAGTTATTGCTCGTAAAAAAACAAATGTAACCATGACCTTGAGCACAAGGTGAAGACGTTTTAGGTGATCACTGAGGGCAAGTTTCACTAAAATCTGACCAATACTCTAGGAAGAGTAATAACTCTCATGAATTGTAGCCAGACGGATGGACAACTCGCCATGACACAAGGCTCATCAGCCCTTCATCTGGACAAGCTCAATAGTTCTCTATAAGTGATACAAAAGGAATCCTAGTATTACAATAACACACTGAACTCACCCCGTATTTTCTGGAGCTCATGGATGAAAGAAAGAGTGAACAGTCTGACGTTTCTCACAGCAGCTCAGCTCACAAAAGTTGATGGCGAGGGACAGAAAGTGGATCTGCGTGCGACTACATTAACGTGTGCCAGTGTATTTGTGCTTGTCCCACCCTGTGCACTATCTCAGCCACTGTGTCAACAGCAGTTGTGTTCATAAAGGGGTACAAGAATGCTCTAAGCTCATAAAGAGCATGCAGCACACTAATGTGAGAGTGATGAATTGGCACTATTGTGGATGCCCGTGCCTCACACTGAGAGCCTGCAACTTTCATGTTTCCTTTTATAGAAATTTACAAATAAACAAAATTCTCAACATCTGAAAAAAAAAAAAATGTATATATATATATATATATATATATATATATACATATATATATATAGAGAGAGAGAGATGTGAAGATAAGACAGATTAATGAGATGGCAAAGACGTTTGATCAAAAGGGTCAGGGAACAAAGAATGAAATTAAATGAAAGGTACTGCTGTGGTGCTGAAAACCTTTTTTTAGTAACTATGGCCTGTGGTCATAATCATGACTTAGAAATAGCAGCCACCTGTTGGAGCTGGAGATTCTAGCACAGCACAGAATGGCAGGCAGGTCTCTAATGGGAAACAATTTACACCATTTGTCACACAGTGACAGAAGACCAACAAAAATGGAAAACCCTTATTATATTAAGTATAGACAGTCCATTACTGATCAAGATACCAGAGTTACATGTATGCTGTTATTAACTGTAGATTCCTTATTTCTATAAGAAACTAATGAATTGTACTTGAAACTAAAACAAAACTAAACCGATAGTTTTAGTATTGTTTTTGAAGGTAAAGTTTTATAACATATAACAGAACGGTCTGCTCTTAACAAGGGACATTTGTCATAATCACCTTTAAAGAATTATCACATTACGATTAAATTACACCAGAATAGCAGTAACAACTTCTTTAAAATAACCTATTTTTTTTTAAAAAGTACTGATTGTATTATTTTTTTAAAGATTCATCACGATTAGCAACAGTTCTGTTGCTAAGTTCTGTCAATTTCAAATGTATACAAAAGAAAAAAATATATTTCTGAAGAAATTTCAATTGCTGAGGTAAGTCTAAGTTCTGCTTTATTCAGTGAAAACATTTGTGTATTGCTATCATTCAACAATTTGGTGTAGAAAAATAATAAATTGGCATTCAGTGAAGCCAATAAGGCTACTTGGCAACAAAACAAGCCTTCATGGTATTTGTTTTCTCCACAGAATCTGAGATGGCAAAATCTTCAGGACACATGCGCTTCAGTTTCTCTAAATTCAGGTATTTTTCTTTTTTTTGAGGAAAGGCTACATAAGTTTTTGCATTGAGTAGTCTTCCCTGTCATGTTTTTGTTTAATCTTTATCAGTATAAATCATATATGTGAGACAAAAATAAATAACTACTGTAAATAAATGATTCAAAAATGTAACGTTGAATCTCTGTAAGGTTTTTATTCAGTGACTTTTTGTCTTTACTGGTCATTAGGAGAAATCCATCAGCAACTGACAGGAGGTTCTGCATGATGTGGATCAACAAGATGGTAAAAGAACAAGTGGAGAAGCAAATTGCAGAACTGCGTAGAGAGTTCCTTTTCATGGATCAGGCCCTGAGAGAGGAGATGGTAGCTGAGCTTCAAGAACAGCTGAGAGAACTATTGGTAGAAGAACCAGGCAACACACCACTACACTGCAGCAATCTAGACCGAGAGCTGAGTCTGGCATCGAGGTGGCAAAAGGAAAAGGAGGAAGAATACAAGAACATTGACAAAGATGAAGGCAATGCAGAGAAATCACTGAGACAAAAGACATTAGCTTTTTCTGAAATACACTCTGACACAAACAGCATCTTCATAGTGAAGAAAAGCCTGAAAAAGAAAAGCTTAAGAATTCCATTAAGAAGTGATTCCAGTGACACTGTCTCCAGTGATGGAGTTACAAGTGAAGGAAATACCAGAAATATCTCCAATGATGTGCAGACGAAGCCAGAGCTAGCTAAATGCAGGCAACAGAAAAATCAAAGCTATTCCACAGATGTCACACCTATCTGCAACACCAGCCAGTCAATGAAGGAATCAGAGGAGGGGGACAGCACTAGGAATCCCTTTCACGCTAAGCCAAGCTTAATGTCCAGTGAAGTAAGCCATGAGAATGAAAAGGTCCATGTAGATAGCAGAAAAGAAGAGGAAGAAGAGGCTTTGTTGATGGATAGACAGTGGAAAGAATGGTTGGACAAGCAGGAAATGAAAGGAAGCTACCGCAAAGAAAAGCCAGTTGAAAGTCAAGATATGGAAAAGAAGGCAGTGGCAGCATCTGGTGTGTCAGAGAAAAAAAAGAAGCAAAACTTGAAAAGGGGTGACACGATGAAGAAATTTAAGACATATATTAGTGATGTCTTTAGCTCTCGTTTATCACATAAGTGGGAGAAGTTTGAAAATGAGGACTGAGGCTCATTAAAAAAAAAAAAATTGACATGCTTCATAAGACACCACAAAAACTGAGTATTCAATGAAGTAAATTGTGCATTATCAAAACAGTCTCCACCTTTAACAGATTTTTGTGTTGCAGAGTGCTTTAATTTGATTTACAAGTTGGTAAGTGATGAAAAAATGATAGTAAACCTTTTTTGTGACCTTCTAGGCAACATAAAGGCAAAATATTTGCCTGCAGATGACCTCAATCTAGCATCCAACACCCTGAAAGGAAAACTAAACAACCTCTCAGTGAATCAATAGAAGGCAGCATTATGTTAATGAATCTCTGGGCGAATTAAATTGATTTCAACAAAGGGGGCTCTACTGGTATGTGTAACAAAAACTTTTTCTGTGATGAACAAGAACATGTTCATGTGATGGGTGTACTTTGAGCTGCAGCTTTTTTAGACATGATATCATGATTTGATGGCCTCGGTTGTTCCCTTTAGGCTACAAAGTCACAAAGTTTCATGACACACAGAGTCGTTTATGGATATCTTACAGTTACAATTCATTCTCATAGGTTAGATACAGTCAACCAAGTAAAAAAGAACAGAAAACAACGTAAAGTATTCATATCCTATAAGAATGTGTTATTCATATATAGTAAATATTACCCTAATGTGTTCTTTGTTTAGTGATATAGGTCTGTACTCCAGTGGTATTAAAGTTTGGGTCAGTAAAAAAAGTCAGTCACACAAGGAACAAATCAGAAAACTGTAGTAGTAGTAATAGTAGTAGTAAAGAAAAGTAAAAATTTTTTCAAAGAAAGTTTTTTTTTAAAGAACTTAGACTTATTGAACATGAGTGTGTACATCTACCAAATTTATGGACTGTAATTCAGCCACATGTATGTCGTTTTTTAAAATTTGGCCCTTGGCTTACTTTAAATCAGTTATTACCCTCTGAGAAAAAGCTACTACAAATGTGCAGTTTCCCATATTACCTCCTATTTGCATCCTGCTGCCTTCTCATTATGTTTTTAAATAAGAAATTTCAAGTTAGCAGTCAATAGTTCACACAGTGAAGAGTGGGAGCAGTTCTTTTTTTGTAGGGTGGGTAAACATGACATTCAAATGTTTCCAGATACATAAGTGAACTTTCATTAAAGGGAAATGTTAAACATCAATCTGATAGCATCCCAGCTGCTTCAGTATACAGAATGTAAGGAGAGTGCAGACTGTAGTGAGTGGCCTTCTTTTGATTATAATTAATTGATAATCATCACATGCATTTTGTAAGCCAAAAGGCCTTGCTGTTAACATACTGCCAGTTTCCTCTTATCTCTTCAGGAGTCCACATCAGTTTTGTACCAGTAGGTGGCACTAAGTCACTTCCAAGTTTCAGCAATATTTAGAAGCAAGATCAGCAAAATGATGCAGTCAGAGCCTTGAATACAAACATACCCACAGGAAATTTTGACTCCAAAAATGTAAGTCATGTGTTTCTAATGCACCACAATCAAGCAAAAAGTAGACATTAGCTCCAGTATGTACAGCTGTATCACTGAAGTTTTCAAACTCAAGTTAAAAACAACTCTAATAACAGCTGATTTTCCTTCCTAATTTTTATATGATGGCCAAATCCTATTTAGGATGAAAGCATGTTGTCAATGGCTGGGTACAGAGTCTCAGTGGAATACAACTTTATGTGTTAAGAGCAAGACAAACATAAATCTACAATTCAGATCTCTTTTGTTCCAGATTTGTTTATTTTAAAACTACATGCGTAAATGCTTTCAGCAGAATTTCAACAAAAATAATGTCACCATGTCTGTATAACACATTATGTCTTGTTGTCACTGTTAGAGTGGCACCACTGTACGTGTGCATAAAAACTGCTGGCAGGCTTTCAGTTTCTGTCATCAGTCATTTTCAGCAAACATCATCATCAACAACAACATTTGACCTCCTGGATTCTTTAAATAAACAAAACAGGCCTTCATGTGAAAAAAATATCTAGTCCTGCTCAGCCACTATGAGATGCATCCTTCCAGACCAATGTTTCAGGACAGCAGCGGTCATGTCTGCAGAATGCTGGTCTATGTCAGGATGGGAAACCAAGAGCTTGAGCTGAGTTTAACTTTAATCTGTATTCTTATATTCAAAAAGGAATTGTCACATTGTCTTACCTGCTATGTTTGACCTATATGTGTCAGGTGGGAAAATAGGATGGGATGGAAGTCCGCCAAGTCAAGAATAGTTGATCATATTCCAAAAATGTTCTACCTTCTTGTGTTTTTATCTAAAGCTAAAAAACAGCCATTTCTGCCCTTCTTCTACTAACATACAAACTACTGCCTGCATGACATGATGGTGATGAGAGACTGAATTCACTGTTTTACTAATAATCTGCTCGTGGTATCAGTTGCTCAGCATGTAAATGTTTTAGATTATTATTCAATTCCATTTTATTTCAGTTTAATTTTATGTATATAGCACCAATTCACAACAACAGTCATCTCAAGGTGCTTTATATTGTATGGTAAAGACCCTATAATGTTAGAGAGAAAACCCCAACAAGATGATGGTCCTCTATGAGCAAGCACTTGGTGACAGTGGGAAGGAAAAACTCTCTTCCGCAGACGCAGGCTCAGGGAAGGGCAGCCATCTGCCGTGACCAGCTGGGGGATGGGGGGAAAGAGAAGAGAAAGGAGAGCATAGGGAGACAGGACAAAACATTATAAAGTATGATTTTTCTTTAAGTATGTCCTACAGATATTAGTATAGTGAGTTTTTCAGCTACAGCCCAGTACTGCAGTGTTAGAAAGACTTTACATTTGCCTTGAACAAACTGAACACGATTGTGGAGTCAGATGGGCTTCAGAACAACACAATCTAGTGATGTATTTATGGATGTTTCACAGTCTGGTGAGAGCACTAAACTGAGGTTCTCATTTGTACTACTGCAGTGCTAGTTGGCAGGTTTTCACAGCTAAAAAAATGCCATAAAAGCTAACAGAACAGGCTGAACTCCACATCTGCCCTGTAGTCAAACAAATTCACTTCTATATACTACAGATTTCACCAAATAGTGGGCCAAAACCCCTAAAAGAGGGAGAGGAGAGGAGAAAGTGAAGTGGATGTTTAAATAAATGACTCCCGCTTTAAATATTTTCCTTCCTCACGCTCTGACACTCTATTAACAGCTCTCTTTCAATCTGTCTCTCTTGCTTTCCCTGGATCAATAAAGTGCCTTTTCAGATGATTGCAATGGCTTCCCAAGAAACCCAGTGGACACTTAAAGATGTTCTCCTGAGTTCAAACACTGCAGAGCTACGTACTTCATTCTAAAATCTGCTCACACTCCACGGTACCTGCTCTATATTTTTTCTTAAAGGGTCTTGTTACATAACATCAGAAGTAATTCAGGTAGTCGATATATCCTTATTATGTTGCTGCCACAACCTAAGTTATAGGAAGCACAAACACTCAGTATTTCAACTATTGAAAATATAAATAAAGAAAGAAGAGACCAATAAACTATTCTACAGTCGCTTTAGAACCATATTCATATTTAAAAACAAGGACATTATAATAAAGAGAATATACACACCACGCATTAATAGGAAGGCAATCCGAACTAAAATGCCAGGCACTCTTGTATTGTTTTTATATTCACTTCATCCAGCTTCCAAAGATCCAATATTGACCCTAATTGGCTGCAGAACAAAGAACACTTACGACTAGTTGACTACTGGGGCAGCTTAATCTATGCTACGGGGAAGCTCATTTACAAATATTCAATATCTCTTCCTCACCACAGAGGAAGTGGGGCCTGCATTGAGTTGCAAATAATCTGCATGTGATTAGCATGGGGAGCAGGGAAAGACACACACGTACAACCTTTGGTCACCATGTGTTTTTTTTATCTGGGAAGAATGACCATAGCCCACCTGTGCCATATTATTGTTGTGTGTCTCTGCTTGCCTGGGTCTGTCCTTGCTTTCATCTTGTGCATCCAACCTTTTAAAAGCTGTCAGTTGCTAGGCTGTTAAATTTCAAAAGAGCTGAAGGTTAGAGAAAGACACAATAAGTAACAGACATGCAAGCTTTGACTGGCCTCTCAAACAAGGAAATGACACCTCATCAGCAGCTCAACTCATCCTTTCACTCAAAACACACCAAAACCTCCCTGATATTCACCGAATGAGATATTGTGGCATGTCGTGTGTAATTTGACCACCCTCCCTACACACACATTCCCTTCCTACACTAAGCCACTGTTTTGATCTGATGATGATTAATCTATGTGGGAGGGCATTAAGAGTTAAAAAGCTAATTCCCCAGCTCTATCTACCGTTTAAAGGCTGACCCACCACTGCCTGCTCTCTCATTACTCTGATTGTCAATCATGTCTGCAGCCACTTTTGGCCCATAATACAGTGTGCACGCCATCACTGCATGTTACTGTACTTAAACGAGAGAGTTTATTTTGAGAGTAACGCCAGAGCCCCATCAATCACTTTGTCCCTCTTGTGTAATGGTGTCAGTCAAGATGGCATATCAGCACTTCTGATTCATTTAGCAGAATACACTGTCATGCTTAACCTTGTTGCAAAAGCACTCTGGTCTCCGAGCGTTGAGTGAATGGGTGTGCATGCCTATATGTACCTACATTGTATGTGCGTGTCCTTGTGTTTGAGACTGTGTGGCTGAGACTGCAAAGGCCAGTGCTGGAGGGCAACACAATGTCACAGCTCAGAGTTCCCATCTTACAGTACACAGACTGTTCTTCTGACAAGCTGAGGTGTACTTTGAATTTGTCCTCAGAAATGTCTTGTAATGGAAGACTGCCGTTATCAGAGAGGATAACACTGAGGGCAGAGGAGACGAGAGCTAGATCAAAGAGACAATTCAGGTAACATTATCTTTCAAGGACATAGGGAGGAGTAACAGAAGAAAAAAAAGTAGACCTCTTTTGGGTTGAGTGAGGGTTCACCTAGGGCAACAACTGATGAAAGTAAATTTGACTGCTCCATAATACCTATTTATTTATACTGAGCAACCTATTTATATTCAACCTATAGTTGAACTCTCACCAAGTTAAACTGAAATGTTTCCATCTTTCTTTTAGGTCTACTTTCAATTCTTCCACTCAGCTCTTGATTAATGTTGAAGTTCTACTAGTACTCTGAATAAATGAGAAAATATGGAGAGACTAATATTTTACAGAACAAAAAAATATTCAACTGAAAAACGCTATGTTGTTAGCTTTAGGAGCAGAAAGCAAGGAGACACCATGCTGTCAGGTCACTACTTCATAACAAGCCTAACCGACAGCTAATGCTGACTCACATTCAAACATGTGGGCACTTAACACAGACAAACCTGAAGGGAAGGGCCTGGGCACAGGCTTCGGTTTCCAGTCCTTCATGAAACAATGCAAACGACTCAGCCTCACCTCAAACTCAAATTAAATCTTAATTTGCTGCTCATAAATGTCTCTTGTCTACATATAAGACTATAGTTCATAGTTTTCAGTGGCAGAGACACAAACACACTCCAGGCATTGCAAGACACTCAGTCACAAAGTGGAGAGGTAAAACCCATCAACATTTCCAGATGGTGTCAGTCTTTTGTCAGTGTGAAAATCTTTTGTTTTTTTCTCACTTCACAGTGCCAAGGCATCTTTGCGGTCAGCATCAATCATGTGTCTGTCGGTGTCTGTTACAACCGATGATCCCCCGGGCTGCAATGAATCCTGATTTAAGCTGCTGTCAAGACACTTTAAGAACGAGGCCATGGGCTGTTTCCAAGAGCCTGAGTAGTGTTGTGAGAGCTGTTCTCACAACACTACTCAGAAAACGAGCCATATGCTTATTTCATTTCACAGTCAGTGCATTAGTAAATCAGGACAATAGGTAAAATCATCCTAGAGTTAAAGTTTCTGATATTTCTGAACAAGATCAGCCTGCAAGATTTTGATTTTAGTCAGCTATAGCAGCAAGCCAAATGTTTAAAAAGATGGCAATAACTTACTTTTAAACACAACACGTAAACTTGAGCGCATTTTAAGGCCCTTAAGATGTGGTTTACATTATCTAACAGATTACATGAATACAAATACCTGCAGTGTGTTTTACATCAGATATATTAAGCAGTAAGCTGAGAGCACAGTCTTTGTGACACAAAAACCCACTTCCGTGGTTGGTAAGTGTTAAATATTTTAAAGTGCTACTTATGAGAGGAAAGGAAAGTGCAAAGAGAAAAAAGTCATGATGTAGTCTGTGGGCATGACTGAGAACTGGAAGTAGAAGGAGTACTGAGTCTCTGAGTAGCAAACAAAAAAAGGCAAATATTTTGTTTTCTTTTAATGAAGTATGTCTACCAGACGATAAAGAAAGCCAACTAGAGCTACAGCATTTGTTTTAACCCACCACACCAGGGTCGGCAACTACTTTGGCTACAGTACACAGAATGACTTATTACATCTACAGTATAATACCACAGACGGCAAGACTTCAAGTGACATGGGAGACAAACATGTGACAGCAGAATGATGGCGCTAAATGTAATGTCAAAATAATTGTAAAAGAACAACCAAAACATATTCTATTTGTCTATAATACCAAGGGTTAAAAGTTAATTATTTCACCTCTTCCTTTATGTTTACCTATTGGTCAACTTGATTCAATTATATTTAAATAACACCAATTCACAGCAACATTCACCTCAAGGTGCTTTACACTGCAAGGTAGAGGCCTTACAATATTAAAGAGAAAACCTAAAAAAATCAGGCACTCCCCTATGAGCAAGCACTTGGCGACTGTGGGAAGTAAGAGCTCTCTTTTAACAGGACGAGACATCCAGCAGAGCTAGGCTTAGGGAGGGGCAGCCACGTGTTACAGCTGGTTTGAAGGGTGAGGGGAAAGAGAAGAGTAAGAGGGTCAGAATTAAACATTTATAAGTACAAGCTTGTGATACACACTTTCGTTTGTTTTTATTTGCTCCTTCTTATATTTTACTTTCAGATCAGAACAGAGTACAGTATCTATAAAACTAGAGCTATTTCAGCTGATATTATTATTTTATACTTGACATCAGGCTTCTTGCAGCTCAGTCAGGTAATGACTGAAAGGTTACTCTGCAAGACTGAAGGTTAGAAACCTGACCACATCAGTGAAGAACTACTGAAGCTATAAAAGGGGGGAGGAAATCAAGAATGTGATACAAGCACAAGAAACTATGTGATTCAACAATACTGTGAACATTTAGAAAAGCAGAAATACCATAGATTTGAATTAGTTAATAATCACCCTTTTCTTTACAAACATACACAAGAAAACTTATAGAAACATCTAAATTTATCAAACCCTATTAGGATATACACTATATACATGATATATTAGGATATACACTCACTCATCAATTCATTAGGTATACCTGTTGAACTGCTTGTTAATGCAAATATCTAAATGACCCATCACATGGCAGCAACTCAGTGCATTTGATGTAGACATGCAGGGATGTAGACATGGTCAAAACAACCTGGTCGAGTTCCAACCAAGCATCAGAATGGGGAGGAAAGGTGATGTAACTGACATGAACATGACTTGGTTGTTGGCTGGTCTGAAGATGTCAGAAACTGCTGGGATTTTCCCACACAACCATCTCTAGGGTTTACAGAGAATGGTCCAAAAAAGAGAAAATATCCAGTGAGCAGCAGCTCTCTG
>VUQS01021622.1:0-10520 GCA_015108495.1 Heterochromis multidens | reverse complement strand
CATTTTTCATATCCTCCCTGGTGAACTTGATGTGTTTGTCCACCGAGTTAATGTGATCAGTGAATTGTGGTACGTCCTGAGATTTGATTTTCACCCAGGTGTCATCCACGTACCTGAACCAATGACTCGGTGGTGTTCCAGGATAGGATAACAAAGCCCTCTTTTCCACTTCCTCCATATACAGATTGGCCACAATGGGAGAAACTGGGGAACCCATGGCGCACCCATGTTTCTGCCTGTAGTACTGGCCCTTGTATGTGAAATACGTGGACTGAAGACACAGTTCCAAGAGCAGACACACTTGGTCAGTGTTGAGGGTGGTCCTGTTGCTGAGGTTGGGGTCATCCTGTAATCTCTTACGAACTACCTCCACTGCTTCAGTAACTGGAACACAAGTGAAGAGAGATGTAACATCATACGAGCTTTTAACATCATACAAGCTTTTTGGGATTCTTTTACCTGGATTATTGAGCATGCATCAAGAGATTATCCTTTTTAGTTTATCAATTTTTTTTTTAATGGTTATTTAAGTGGTAAGATATGCATGAACTGTAGCTGGTTTAAAGCATGCAAAATCCACGTTTAAGGCCATGTTTTTAGTTTATTGCTGTTAAATGGCATTTAAATTACCATCATGAAATGTTTCCCCAGACTCCACTAACCCTGGGTGACTTGGGTTAAACAGAGTCTGTGGTATTACAGCCTTCCAAAAGTTAAAGCAACACTCAGCTGACTGTATGTGAGACTGAGCCTCTACCGCCTCACTCATTGTCACTATGCACAAGAGTGCACATTTCTCACTTGTAAAAAGCAATCTTTTTCTCACTTCCGTGTCACATTTCACATTGTTGTTACGTGTCAGGGAGCACCGAGTGCATTTCAGCACATGGAAAAGCTGCTGGGGTGTGTGAAAGCATCTATCCCCACATGCCTTCGTCTCATTGATGCGGTGATGGAACGGAGGGACTTTAGCCTTGGCACTCTGGGAAAAAAAGAGTGGGGTCGGGGGGATGGCAAGAGTGAGGAGGAGGCGAGGAAGGGACAGATTTTCAGCCTGCGGGCTCGATAGGACCTAAATAAGGAGCACTAGCGCATGGTTCTGGGAGTGGCATTAACACTATTGTCAGCCCTCAGTGCTGTGAGGTCGGGGTGTCACAATATGTGGATGTGCTTGTGTGGAAAAGTGTGTATGTGCTCAGTCTGTGCTTACAAAGGGGATCTAGAATATAGCCCATCCCAGCAAGCTGATTCAGTGTCAACAAAATCAAGGTTTATTGGAATACAGATAAAATGAACACCACAACCATAAACCCACACACACAGGGACGGGCGTACTTTCACGGAGGGCAGTGGGCCGGAAAACTGTTTGCCCTGTAATTTCTTTTTTAGACTTTTCTGCTCTTTAGGAAGCATTTTTCTTAGATTATACTAGCTGCTCGCATAAAAAGATATGGATGTGTATTTAACACTTTACAACACCTATATCTGGCTTTAGATCTACTATAATTTGTCTGTCCATGTCTCATATTGTATGTGTGAACGAGTACATCGTTAGTTGGTGAGTCAAGAGTGTGAAGAGCCAATGTTTGCGGGTCAGGGTGAGAGTGAGTGACGTACAATGGCGCTTCACTCCCAGCAATAACTCTTCCTCGCTTGAAGGCCCTGGTCATCAATCCCTCACAACACGTACTCTGCGAAATGACTCGCGTACATCAGTGCTCTGGGTCACGTGTGTTTAACGTGTGTTTGCGTGCACATTTTCCTCTTTCATCTGTTCATCCCGAGAATGCAGTGTTAACACATTGTGTGGCGTCTTCTTCATCTCGTCATCTAAATGAAGAGGTGGAGGGTTTGATTTCTGTGCGTGTGAGAAATATGGCTTCAAGGCTGCGTGGTTTTATTAGTTTGTGCTGGTCATGATTGAGCTTCTTATTCAACAGCATTCTCACACACATGCATTCACTCTATGTAAATATGTTGATAGCTTCTTTTTTTTGTTGTGTTTCTTTTTCACACACATGCCCAGACATGTGCAAGCACATGCACACACAAACACACACACAGGCATGCACGCACATTGTTGGATTTATGGCTCCCTTGAGTCTGGGCTGTTAATGGAGAGACTGCCACTTATCAACGCCAGCTTTAACGACAGACTGCTAAAAACAGGACGAAGAGTGATAGTTTGTTTTTCATCATCTCGCGCTGGGAAAAAGTGAAACGATGTTGAGATTTATGGCATCTGCCCACCTGTAAGGCAGAATTATTAGGCCCAGTAACCCCAGATTAGAGAAATAATCAACTAGATGCCTGTGAATTTATATCCCGCATCCCGTGTATCACTCATTGTGTTTATTGCTATTGACATTTCCCCCATCCCATGGCCTATCAATGCTCTTAACAGGGTACACTGCAACAGCGGCATGAAATTAAATGCTGTCCTGCTGTGATTAAAGATTAAATATGAAGCACACCGTTCCAGAAAGAATATATGATTTTCGGCGCTTTTGTGTTGGGGATCTCACTTATTAGAGTCAAAGGAATGCGCCGAAATTTTGGAAAACCAGCACATTTAAGCCTCCGAGGATGTAATTATTACCGCTACAAATAGTGCTATAATTATGCCCATGTAGCGCACCCTGTTTACATTTTAGTCAAAACGAGTTTTCAAAAAGGAAACTGCATACAGTAATTACACCTTTTGCCTTGTACAGCCACACTTGATAAAATGTTTTATGTGCACAGAATCATATTAAAAGCAGAAAATCTGAATGAGTTTAAATTAAGAAATGGGTAAAATGACGAAGAACTGTTATATTGGTTGGCTTTACTGTTATGTGGACTAATTTTGTGACTGACTCTGAGTAGTACTAAAGCAGAGGTTAAACCGTTTAAACCAAATGTAAAACTTCCTTAAGCTTACATTCTTTCAAATGGCCAGCAGGGGATGAGTCACTAGAATAATGACCTCAGTAACCATTTTCTTTATGAGTTTAATGTATTGCTAATTCCATCCATCTATTTTCTTCCGGTTATCCCATTCAGGGTTGTGGGGGGATGGAGCCTATCCCAGCTGCCATAGAGCAAGAGGTGGGGTACATCCTGGACAGGTCTCCAGTCTGTCGCAGAGCCAACACAGAGAGGCAGACAACCATTCATACTAACGTTCACACCTACAGCCAATTTAGAATTACCAATTAACCTTAACCCCACTACTATTAATAATATTAATACTGATACAGCATGATGTTCATTTTGAAAATTACACTCCTGGTAAGACTAAAATGGATAGATTTCAGAGATGGTGGTTACGTCCATCTTATAAATGCAATCTATGGTTCCAGCAAATGAAAATGTTCATGTAAAAAAAAAGTCTGAAATTCAGCTTGGCTGGATCAGATTGAATATTAAGTTAATGATATCGTCTTTTAAAAATGTACAATACTGTGGAAGTCTCGAACCAACCCTCATTTCTTGATATTTTGCTTCCAAGGAGGCTGACTTTTGTAATTTTTTAAAGTGGTCCTGAGCAATAGTTCTGACACAGAAGATGCATCTGGCCCTTAAGTTGATCCATCTACTGTTCGCCAAAGCCTCATCAGAAATGCTCTCAGTGAAAGTGTGGCTGTCAAGAAGCCATTCCTGAGGAAGGGAAATGGGGCGAAAGGCTGAGGTGTGTGAAATTAGTCAAGAACTAAGCTGAAAATCAGTGACAACAGATATGATGGAGTGATGAATCCAAATTTGAAATCTTTGGTTCAAATCATCAGGAAGATATATGTGTCTACAGCCATCTGTAAAACAAAGAAGAGCTTTGGAATGTCCTTCAAGAAGCCTGGAGAACTGAAGACTACTTAAAGAAATTACAAGAAAGCTTGGCTAAGAGAGTTCAGGCTGTGTTGAAGAATAAAGGTGGTCATACCAAATATTGCCTTTTAAGCTCGTTAGAATGGTACAAACTCTGTTTCGCCTTATATACTGTATTTCCATGAATGTTTGCACGTGTTCCAATAAATGTGTGCACCTATTTCCCATTTTCCTATTAAAAAATAAAGAAATGAGGGCTGGCTCAAGACTTTCACACAGCACTGTATGTCATATAATAACAGCTATACCGCTAAAGGTTTTGTGCAGCACTTTTGCTTTGTTGCTTTGCATAATGCTTTTATCAGTCACCACATAATTATCTTTGCCAATTAGTCCAGCGTTCAAAACCTAACGAGCAAATGCTGATAAGCATTGTTTTCATTTAAATGTTTGTTGGAATTTTGGCAGCTTTATAGAGAATTTAATGTGAAGAGAAACTGCAGATATGACGGGAACTGAGACAAAGCCAAAAATTTCATGATAGAAACCGATAAACACCACGTAACAAAGGGTTGGTGGGAGGTGGATGCTATGCTTTTCTCACTGCAGGGAATTCAATTTGTTGATTTGCATGACAACTTATGCAAATCACGTCAGTCACAATTTTCCAATTATAATACCTAAGGCAGAGTAAGGCTCGTAAGTGCAAAGCATGCACGGCTTGTCTGGGTTTAACGTTGTGAGATGGGACAGGCAGACTGGGAAGCTAACTTGTCATAGCTTTTTTTTCACTGCTGGTATAATTTCTCTTTGTTCCAGTTATTTTGGGTTGATCAATCTACAACAAGGATATTCATAAATAAGAAATAAAAAAAATTATAATGAATATGACTCCACAGTGAATATTTTTGATAAATGAGGGCAATACTCAAATGAAAGCTGTTTTTTGTCTCTGAACAGTTGAACACGCTTATTTGGATGGAACAGTATGTTCAATTGGATATTTTTGGAAGTTGTTCAAACTTTTACAACTCTTAACCTGGTTATTGCACCACAATCAGTCAAATTAGATAATCATTACATGTACTATTTTTGACCAAAACGTTGTGTAATTTTGGGCTAAAGCATGGAATTTTGGAATAATGAGGTAGGAAGTGCTTACATACTTCTGTTAAAATCAAGCTCTTTTAACCTTATTTTAATTCACTGTAAACACATGAATGAATAAGCAAACAAGTGAAAGAAAGAAATAAAATTCAAAGCATCTCACGCTATGAAATAACCGATACCTCATGTCTTGGCAACTTCCCCATTTGAAATAGAGTAGTTTGCCTTGTTTGTTGTTGAAAGCCAAAGAGCCTGGACCTCGACATTTTTGAAGCAGTGTGGGATCATCTTGACAGAGAACAGAACAAAAGGCAGCCAACATCCAAGGAAGAGCTTTGAATGTCCTTCAAGAAGCCTGGAGAACTATTCCTGAAGACTACTTAAAGAAATGACAAGAAAGCTGCCTAAGAGAGTTCAGGCTGTGCTGAAGAAGGTTAACGGTGGTGTTAAAGGTGGTCATACGAAAGAAATATAGAAATATACAACCTCTGATTTTGCCTTATATACTTTATTTTCATGCATGTTTGCAGATGTTTCAATAAATCACTGTACCTATTTCCCATTTATCTAACAAAATATAAAGAAATGAACAGTGGCTCAAGACTGTAGCTAATCACTTTATGGATTAATCACCATGGTCAGCCTGCATGTCTCAGTCACTGCAGCTATGTCCTTCTAACATCGCTTTTTAGACATTCGATTTGCTGTGTTCCCACAACATTGCATCTACGTCACATATAGGTCACTCACAAGACTTCTTTTAAGGCAAAGGCTTGGCCGATGCTAACTCCAGACTGTCAATCCGCCTTCGCCAGATGAACGAAGACTACAATTCTAAAAATTGGAGTCGAATCCTGGATCTTTGACTGATGCTTCGACTTTTGACTTTCAGGCAGCAGCCCTGCTCATACACAATTCTTATTTAGCATTAACAACAAATGAATCACAGGGCTGAAAAAAACTTTAAAAACTCAGGTTATGAGAGAGTTAGTCCTCCTACTGTCTGTCTTTGTCTCCTCTCAGTATTGGTTATTTACTGCAGCATAAGCAGCATTAGCTCACAAGGTATTTGGTGCATTGGATGTCAGTGGCAAAACCTGAGGAGCACATCAAGCAAAAAGAAAATATTTCTTCCTCTTCACCACATGGTGACACACCTAGGGGGCTCTGTAATTGGCCTATACTGTACCTACAAATGGCCTTGTACACATAGGATAATGAAGCTACAAGTTGGTCTGCAGTACACATTTCACTTCTCCTATAATCAAAAATTAATTATTTATTCATAACCTTTTTTTTTTTTTTAGCTGGCATCTGTTATTGTAGGTGTATACCAATTAAGCTGTTAGGTTACTGCAAAGTAGTTGAAAGTATTTTGTAAAACCTAGTTTACCAAAAGAGTTTACACAGTCAGAGAGCTCATTGAGTTTATAAGCATATAGCATCCTAGTCTTTAAAAGATTCTGTAGCTTTTCATAGATGATTGCTCCACAGTCTTTTAATAATTGTCCTGAGCTGAAGCACAGCATAAGGTTACAACCTGCTGTGCTATTTCAGCACTGATTGGAGAAAAAGCTGCAGACCTGCAGCTGATTGGCTCACCTGATACCTTTCTACAAATTCAACTGGCAAATCACATATAGAGCACGCAGTGAATTTTACCATTTCAATATGGGATGAAATATGAAACATGGGGTGCTCTGTTGAAATGAGGATAAATGAAACCGACACTGATGTCTACATTGACTCAAGGTCTTTTGTCTAATTCTTCAAATCCTGATAGTATTTACTTAAAATAGAAGTATCTCAAATACAACCTGAACTGAGAAAAATGTGAAATTAACACATCCACTTAGGGCTCAGTCACACAGGCCAAGAGACCGCTCAACAACCCCCTGGTTGCCAGGGGGAAAACTGGGTATTGCCTGTTGACTTGGTGAGTGGTTGCTGGAGGTTTCTGGCTGTCACTAGGTGAAATCAGTTACAAAGACGGTGCTGCAGCAAAAACCTCATTGTGATTGCTTTGGTTGCTAGCAGATTGTTGCAGTCCCCTGTAGTTTGCATGGAAGATACCAACTTGTCTGCAGTCACTCGACATAAGACGCAAACCAGAAACAGAGAACATTCGCCTTCAAAGTAAAAGTTCTGCTTTATCCCTGCAGCTCTTACTTTGAAGGTGAAGCATCTACTTTTCTAATTTGCATTGCACTTTTCACAGTTTCACTACTGCCTGGAGAGTAATTTGCAAGTGTTGTGACAAGTCGGCATCTTCCATGCAAACTCTTGGCAACTGTGGCAGCCTGGAAGCCACCAAAGCAAGAATGCTTTCAATGCAACACTATATTCCTTTTTGCAACCAATTTCACGCTAGCGACTGCCAGTAGCCACCAGCAACCACTCGCCAAACTGTCACGGAATACACAGTTTTCCCTAGTGACCACTGGTTGCCAGGGGGGTCAGTGACCAATCTCTAGGCCTGTGTGAATATGGCTTTAGCAGTCAATTTCACAGCTATTGCCAGCAACCTTCAGCAACCACTCCCCAATGTTGCAACCAGTGGTTGCTAGATGGTCACCAACTGGTCTGTAGGTCTACGTGAGTGTAGCTTTAACAACGCATTAATTCAGTTTAAGGAGCAGTCGGAGGAGGATTAAGACTTTTACCTTGGTGACTGGTGTCAGCATCCTGATATCCAAGACAAGGAGGAGATGATAGCTGTTTTCTCTGGTATCAGCGTGTAATTTGAAGCAATCACATGCCTCAACATAATATCATGTTAGGAGTTTGTGGTCATTTCTTGTACTTCTGTGAGACCAGGTTGCCAAAATCTTCTTTTTTACATAAAGACTGTGTAGAAGAAGAAACTGTGTTTTTGACCAAATCTCAAATAGCAACCAAGTTTGTTTGCTGGAACTGATTAGTTTGGATTTGTCTCAACCTTAAGCAATCTCAAACAGTTCAAAAGTTACTTCCCAAAATGTGTGTTGACATTTGGACTAATGTTCTAATATGTCCATTCTGTGATTACTGTGTTTGTAGAAAAATGTGTCACACTCACCTCAAACCAAGTACTAATTAAAAAACAAAAAAAAAAAAACATGGCTTTTTATGATTGCTATGGACTGCACTGCAGAAGAAAGAAAACAACAACAGAAAAACAGCCAGCAAATGCAATATGGTAGCACTGAACCTTTGGTATTTGCTCCCCTAACCACATGCCCTAAAACAAAGGAAATACATTCCCTTTAGCTGTAATCTACAGGACTGTGAAGCACAGATGTTCCCCTTGTGCACCATTTGTTTCCAAGCTTAGGCAAATCCGTGGCATATTTTTACAGCCGTGTTGATTTTGCTGTTTTTTTTTTTCCTCGATATGGCTGCAGTCACGTATTTCTTTCTTGATTTCACCCTTTCTTTTTGTCTTCGCTTGTTCATCCCTTGGAGACACACAGCATAGCAGTCTAATTAGTTATCCAAACACCTTGTGAAATGTGATAATGGATAAAGCACACATATTGCGCGCACATGCACACACGCATGTACGCAATAGCCATGCTGTGTCAAAATGATTTTCCTGCCTTGTAATTACACCCCTCTTGCATTTGACCAGTTACTGTCATGCTTATTTAGTTATCAAAAAGTCAAAGGTTAACTCAGCATTTTCTGCTCTAAGAATACTCTTAGTGACTCCATAACAAGGATGTCAGTTTGGGTTTACATACAGTACAATGCAGAGATCCATCCGTCCATCTGTTTTTTCTGCTTGTCCAATTAATGGTCACAAAGGGGCTGAAGCTGTCACAGGGAGGGCGTGGTACACCCTAGACAGGTCCCCAGTCTGTTGCAGGGCTACAATACAGAGATGCTGGGGAGTAAAATAGAACAGATTAACCTGTTAATACCGACATACTGAAAGTCTCCATTTCAAAAAAGACACATAATTAAAACACATGATGAGGGCATCAATATAATCTACGGACATAAAACAACTAAAGGGGAGGTCGTTGACGGTATCCAAGAAATAAGACAACTGGCATATGAACAGTGTTAGCACAAGCATGCAGCTAATTCTGGATCCAGAATTTTTTTTTTTCTAGTACACACACACACACAGACACACAAACACACACATACACATACACACACATATATACCACTGCTCTCTCTTCTCCCTCGCTATCTCCTTCCCTCTGCTGCTCTTTCATCATCCTTGCCACAAAAGCAAAAGAAGATTGACAGTTAGAAATTCAATAGTGTTGGTTGGGTGCTCTATTGGTCACTGTGTCCCTGTTAGCCCTGTTGGCTAATCAGATCTTATTCCCAAGCTTGTTCTGGAGTTTATTAGAGGTATCCCTCTGCAGAGTTAGGGAGGAACTGACGATCACAACAAGAGGGGAAAAAAAAACTACAAGTGTAAACCAAAGTTTAAATATTAAGTCAGGTCCATTTCCATTTGGGCAGTGACATAATTATTGTAATTTGCCTCTGTATACTACTGCATTGGACTTGAAATCAACCCATCAACATCTGATGAAAGTGCAGACCTTCAGCTTTAACTCAGCAGATTTAACAAACATATTGTGCTAAACTTTTAGGAACTACAGCATTTTTTTTTTCAATAGTTTCATTTTCACAGGCTCAAAAGTACTTGTATTGACATGACTAATAAAATGTTTCACAGGCTTATGTGGCTTGTTTCTTTGTTGTTGCATGACAAGTTAAGGAGATAAAAGTATGGAGTTGGTTTCAAGTCATTTGCATGTGACCTCTTCAATATGTAGTCTGAAGAGGTGGCATGTTAAAGAGGCTATGAATAGACTGGGAAAAAAAAAAAAACAGACCTATAAGAGAAATGGAAGAAACTTCAACAGTAGCCAAAATCAACAATTTGGTACATGATTATGTTGAAGGAATGTAATGACAAGGTCAGCAACACTGAAATGCCTAAAAGACCTGGAAAAATCACTAAAGTGGATGATCATGGAATTCCTTCTTCACAGCATCTAGATGATGACATCTAGTTGAGATCTACATGAATGCAGAGGGTTTACCACTAGAAGAAAACCAGTGGTAACACAAAACCACAGAAAGGCCATGTTTGACTTAAATACACATCCAAGAAGGGCTCATGACCGAAAGCACATCACATCATGGAATGGAATTGTACAGGGTGGGCCATTTATATGGATACACCGTAATAACATGGGAATGGTTGGTGATATTAAAGTCCTGTTTGTGGCACATTAGTATATGTGAGGGGGCAAACTCCCCAAGATGGGTGGTGACCATGGTGGCCATTTAGAAGTCGGCCATCTTGGATACAACTTTTGTTTTTTCAATAGGAAGAGGGCCATGTGACACATCAAACTTATTGGTAATGTCACAAGAAAAACAATGGTGTGCTTGGTTCCAACGTAACTTTATTCTTTCATGAGTTATTTACAAGTTTCTGACCACTTATAAAATGTGTTCAATGTGCTGCCCATTGTGTTGGATTGTCAATGCAACCCTCTTCTCCCACTCTTCACACACTGATAGCAACACCGCAGGAGAAATGCCAGCACAGGCATCCAGTATCCGTTGTTTCAGGTGCTGCACATCTCGTA
>VUQS01021611.1:0-11485 GCA_015108495.1 Heterochromis multidens | reverse complement strand
CCACATCAGAAAAAACAAACAAAAAAAAAAAAACAAACAGCACCTGAAAGACAAAACAAACAAAAAAAAAAAAAACCAGAACCAGATACACAAAACATACATACAATTAAGCTGTGGTGTTTGTGCATGTGAAAGCGTATGTGTGCGAGAGAGAGAACGTGAGTGTCTGTGTTTGAACATTTGTCATGAAACACACTTGATAATGAGGGTGAGAAGCTGCAACAATGTCCCCCAGGAACCAGAGGCAGATAAAGACCCAAGAGACCCAGCCCTCCGTAGCCCCCGAGAGTACTGAAGACCTGAGGCCACTCATCTTGATGAGAGAGGGAGGCCTCAGATGGAGCGCCCACAGTCAAAGGGCGAGAGCCCCAGAGAACCAGAGGCAACGGGCAGCCCATCTCGCCAAAGGCTGGCCACCCCGGCACAAGTGGATGATGGGGCCACAGGACCCCAGGGGCCCAGGAACCCCCCAGTGCTGAAATTGCAGAACCCTAACCCGGACCACAACCCCCAAGGGAGCAGGCCAGCAACCATGCCAAAACCCCCAGCCAGGCGTCCAGGACTCAGGAGTGACCAGTGGGGAGTGGCAGGGAGGGGAAACCCCCCCATCTTCCACAACCATGTCCCACAGAGACCAAGGATCAATGAGCTCCGGACCCAGACCTAGCCACACACATACACACAGATACACACTGGCACACGCAGAACACAAAGACACACATCCATCCACATCAACCCCACCCTCTGAAGTGCAGACAAACAGATGCCCCACAGTGCCAGCAGCGAACCCAGGACGCAGCCAGCAGGCAACAGGGTGTAGTTGCATTTTTTTAAGCTTGAACAGTGGGCCACTGACCTATGAGGTCAGTGTTAAGAGGCTTAATAAACAAAAAAACATTCCTCTGAAAATGGTCAGGTACCAGGACTGGACTGAAAATGAGTGAAAAAGCAGCCAATGTCCAAAGAAATGAGGGGTGACTCAAAACTTTTACACAGTACTGTGAACTCTCCACAGCACTAAGTGTGGCTAAAGCCATTCCAGGTTTCAGATTGGTTATAAAAAATCTTAAGTGAAGGGAAGTCTTGCTGGGTAATTCAGATTTGCTCTCCTGCTCTTCAAAGCACATTTTTCCAAACACTAGATCCCTTTATGAGGCCAGGTACTGTTCCATATTGACATGAATTATCACATCAGTTCTGCAAGTTTTGGTTGCTGTGCATTCATCTGGAAACTGGAGGTCACTGAACTCATTACAGCAGCAGCTGGACTGTTGACACAAGACAGGTTGGCTCCATGAACTCATGCTGTTGATTCTTGTAGCCAGAAAAGTAGAGTGTTTCCAAAGTCTTTGGTTGTCCAGCTTTGGTGAGCAGTTTGTGGGTGATTGGACAAATGCAGAGTAAATTGCAGCAGGTGTACAGGTGGAACATTTTTCATTTTTCTGTATTTTGTGACCAGTGAGTCATCAATAAAGTGTAGCAGGCAAGAAATCAAACAGGACAACAAAGACTAAAACGTTAGTTTATTTCTATAACATATTAATACTTATGTTGCATGGAGCAACAGTATTATCAAAATTGATATCATAATACAAAATAATTTATAAGTGCTACAGGAAAGGAAAAGCTGTTTTCATAACTACGACACAGAGTGGAAAGAATAATTTAATAATTAAAAAAGTAAGTGCTAAAGTCTTAATACATGACTGTCGTTGGTACCCAGAGTTCAAACTTCAGCAGATGAAGCTTTTAGCTGGCGTTTAAGCTGCACTCCAAATGCCTCATTGAGAGCAAATCCTAGCTCCTCACTAAAGCTGCTTACTTTTAGCAGAAGTGAGAGGTCAGTGTCCAGTTTCACTGCTTTCAAGAAGTCCCCATTCAAAATCACAGTAACATTGCAGAGTGTTTATTAGTGTTTGCATTCACCTCAAATTAACTCTTTATTAAGGCATACCAAGACCCACAAACATAGCAAACAAATATCTCACACAAGACCAGACAGTACAGGAAGTGGCCCACAGGGTCACTTCCCCCACAAAAACAGATAAAAACACCATGTGCCAGGTGGGCATGCTCTTTGCTTTTCAGTTCAGTACTGTCTGAGCATAAGCAGTGTGTTACCTCACTCCCCCTATGGTCCATAACTGCCGTGTTGCTGCCTACATCAGCCTATGGGGCTCCTGCCGGAAACTGATATCACAGAGCAATGACAAATGGTCAGAGGGGTAGTGGTAGGAGGGTAGGCGGTCTGGGCCAATTTGCTCCTCTGTGGGAATGTCCAGCAGGCTCTCCACACACAAAGCATCGTGGGTGAACCAGATATAGTCGAGTGTGCTACGGCTTTCTCCAGAAGGACGGATCTTCCACGTGGTGTAGGCTGGCTCTCTCTGTCCACCAGAGCTCAGCAGCTTATACGCCGAGTTGAGGCCGAGGGGGGAGGAGATGAAGCGTTGATATACATCCTCTGAGGGCTCTGCGTTAAAGTCCCCACACACGACTAAAGGGACACTACCTGATACCACCTTGTTCTGGTCACTGCTACCCTGGGACGTGATGCGTTGCAGGTTCTGAAGCAGGTCTGCCCCTTGTGCGCTCCTCAGCCTCTCCCAGCCACTACGAGCTTTCAGATGCGTGACGGCCACACACAGCCACTGGCCTGTTACATGGCAGTTCAGGGTCTGGATGATCGCCACCTGGTTGGTGGGGAGCATCATAGCGGACAGCCGCAAGTGAGCTGTGGCCTGGAGGGAGAAGCGTGAGTGGCGGAAAAACAGAGCGCACCCATCAGGGCCATTATTCTGTTCTACGTCCAGACAGGGGGACCAGGGTTTGGCCAGGAAACTGCCATGGTACCCCAGTTTGGCCATGATTGGCTGAAAAGTATCATAGTAGTGGTCCACTTCCTGGAGACAAAGGATGTCAGGTCGGTAGGTTAGGATCTCCTCTAGAATCAGGTACTTCCTTTCATGCCAGTTAAGAGCGTCCAGTGGACAGCGAATGAAGCAGTCCTTTCCTTCACCGAGAGCTGAAAGAAAGAGTTCTTTCTTTAGTTCACTCATCTATTCAGCATAAGACCAACACTACCAGCAGCTAAAGTGAATCAACCAAATTAAAAAATTTAAATAATTAGTACTAAACACTTGGTGATGAAGAGTCACAGAATAAGTGATTATTATGATTCATTGGGATTCATTTACCAATGCTCCAGGGCCAGGAGTGCCACAATGAATTACATAAATAGATCGTTAAATAACTAATTAAATGTGTCAATAATTAATTAAAATGGGAAATAAATAAACAATTTATTAAATGTTTTAAATGAAATGAATTTGATTTAATTCATTCATTCCAATGACATTTAATTCATTATTTAATGATGTATTTAATTAATTCAATTTGGCACTCGTGGCCCTCCATATAACCTAGCAGCTGACATTACCCTAAAAAAATTTAAATAAAATATTGATGCAACCTGATAGTGGCTGTAGAGGAAAACATAGTTAAAAAATTAAAGGAACAGTTTTTTACCTTTTATTTTCAGTGTGATTTTGAATTCTCTGTTTGACTGTTTTTACATCATTTAACAATAACAATAATGGATTTCAACTTAAATATTTAATTCATCAATGGCCGTGTGACACACATTTGCTCTTGACAAATGAAGGGGAGAATTAAAAATCACACTAAAAATCTAAGTTAAAAACTTTCAAGTGTTCCCTTAAATTTTTGAACAGTATACATGGATCTCTAGAATCAGTAGGATTCCTCCTCTCAGGGTTATGAATGTCTTTAGGGAATCTGACCTCAGCAAAGTGGCCACACCACAAGGATTACTAAACTTCAATGGTAAATGGACTGTTTCTTATATAGCGCTTATCTACTCTACCTGAGCACTCAAAGCACTTTATATAGCATGCCTCATTCACCCATTCACAAATTTTTGTTGCTTAAGTGCTTTCTATCTAACATTCACAGCTATTCACACACTTCAGAGAGCAACTTGGGGTTAGTATCTTACCCAAGGGTATTTGGTATGCAGACTCAAGTAGCCAGGGATCAAACCACCAACTTTGCAATTAGTAGATGACCTGCTCTACCTTCTGAGCTACAGCCAGTTATAGCTGTTGTCAAAAAGGTGTTGTCAAAGTGACAACAGCTATAACAGAGGATTAAAAAAACAGAATTAGAAACATTAAGTCCTCACATACATCACAGTATCTAGCTTTAATTACTATTATTATTCATACTTTGTCAAAATGTCTTCAATGAAAAATGTCTGCTATTACTCACATTCCCTTTAACACCATTATAAAGCTCCACTGATTCTTTGGTGTGATTTCTTCCCCTTTATTTGAAATGTGTTGTATTCCAAACATTCATGCCCTCTTATTTTCACAGGTGTGGACTGATAAGTGTTACACAAGAGGAGTTTTTTAGATTGTTTTCTACCCTCCATAAAGGGTGGATCTGTCAACACAAACTATTAAAAATGATGAAATAAACACAATATGCTCAACAGACTGCCAGCAGGGAAGTCAGAATGAAACTAACACATTGGTTTGTTCTCCTTTTGCATTAGGAAAAAAAAAAACAAAAAATGCTTTGCTTGTTAATCTAACAGTGCCTCAAAAAAATCTGCACACAAGACTGAAACCTTGTAAAAGTTATAGAAAAAAAACTCCCTAAAAAAACCCCTCATAGCATGATGCGAGTGCTGTGCAACCTTGATTTGTCAGTAACTATGCAGCCGTAGACTCTCTGGTAGGTCAGAGACCTTCTGCTTGCTGTGGCCTCTCCTCTCAGTATTTTCATTCACTCCTGGACTTTTCTGGTGCTGACTGAAGACATTAAGGTGCTTGCCACTTTTGTTGCTAATCTCATATAATTTAATTTGACATGAAACTCCTCCTGCAGTTTTTAAATCCTCAAATATCCACTCTTATCTCCCTGACTCCTCCTACCACTCAGTCAGAATCACAGTTATGCATTTCTCTTAATACTACCGGCCTCTGCTCTGAGATAATTACACTTCCTGGACTGGTTATTAATTTACAGAAACATATAATTTCCTAGATCAGTCATGCAGGCACCGCTCTCTTCACATTTGCCTTGTCACTTAAGAGTTTAAGCCTGTCAACTTACACATTTGGCAGTTTAATTAGCATTTTGCAAGGATGCTTCATTGATGAAACACTTAACTTCCATTACATACTATGTATAACCAGTAGAAGATGCTTCAGACATATTGAATAATTATTTTACAATACAAGATGATAAGATCTCTACCTTAAGTCTCCCAGCATGGTAAAACTCACAAAAAATATTGAAAATAAAAATCTAGTTTTTGTAGATGTATACAGCTGTGGTCAGAAGTTTGCATACACTCATCATGGGCATTATTGACCTGGTAATTTTGGGCTTTTAATGAACTTGTGTCATGGTCCTAGGTTTTGGACCCAGAGTTTTCTGTTATGGACTTTGAGTTCTTGCCCAAAAGCCGGGTCCGTGCCAGGAAACTAATTTAAATGAACTCTACCAATTATGCCAAAAAGAGTGGTCATATATCCAGTCATAATTATTCCAGAGGCTTGTTGATGGCTGCCGAAAGCATCTGGTCAAGGTGCAACTTGCTAAGGGACATTTAACCAAATATTAGTGGGGGTGTATGTATATAGTATTTGAGCCTGTATGTATACCTTTGACCCTGTGTGGATTAGAGAAAATCCAAAATTCAAACTTGTGCACCCAATTCTTCCTTTTTAAAGTCATTAAAGATGTATGCTGTGCAATCATTCCACCCTGGAAAAAGAACAGTCCAAAGAAATAATTAAAAGCCCAAAATTACCAGGTCAATAATGCCCATAATGAGTGGATTTACTTCTTGCTGTTACAGCCAAAGTCCCCATCCATTTGCCTTTTGTTTTCAGCTTTTACTTGTGTGAAACATTTCACATGCAGTCAATAAAAAAAAAATACAGAAATTACTGATGGCAGTGAAGAGCGAATGCTTCTGCTCAGTTATTCACTGATAAAGTAGTTGTTAAGCTTTTACATAGAGAAGACATTCCTACAAATAATAACTGAAAATGGTTGTTTGATTTCATGTTACACTTCCTTGCATAGCTGTTGTGAAAATGTCACTAATGTCATGTTTTTTTCCATTTGTTAATAGATTTAAAAAAAAAACTTTTTAAAAATCCTTGTAAAGTAAAAGTAAAGCATTTTTCAAATTCTCCAAAACTTCATTTAGTCACAAATTACAAATTTGTTTTCCTGCTTGACATTCAGATATTTATTATATGGGTGCAAAGTTATAACCTGATAGTCAGTTATCACAGTAACTGTTGTGCTGTTATATCACAACTGAAGCTATCCAATAAAAGAATGACTCAGACGCAACTCAACAAAGATAGAAAGAAAACAGGAGATTTTTTCACAGCATATTTAACAGGATTTGTTTTTGTGAAATTTCTCCAAATAGTATTTGACTGCCTCAACAATGGCAGGAAGTTTGAAGCATAGAGCAACACATGTCTGACAACCCTGATGACTAAATAAGCTGAAAGGAGAGTATGTTTTACTGTAGCTGCTTTGGCCTGCACACGACTCAAGACTCTGTATAAGCATGGTTGGATTAACTCATTAGGTTAGCATTTTTCTGTTAGGCCCTCTTTGAGCACCCTCTCTTGGTAAAAATTATCTACATAGGTCTTTTTGCATGCAAATAATTTCCCTATGTTGGAATGATATTTGATTAAATGTAGGTATATACTGTATACACTGTGACAACTTAACACTAATCTCAGTTAATATTGATTAAATTACCCAAACCAAATGATATGCATTAGGTGTGGTTAACCACCACGGCTGACATGACATGTGAGACTCCAAAAAAAGGGGAGTTAAATTTCTAAGTTTAAACAATAGGAAAATCTATTATTACCATAGAGATGGGTATTTTTAGTTCTTCTCCAGCCAGGTTAACTTAATCTTGATGAGCTCAAATATTCTACCTGACACTGAAACTCTATACAACTGCAGATTCTGTAAAACTATGAGAGTTAATAACCTAAATGGTATAATGCTAAATTAATAATGCTTCAACCTTTCTACCTCATGTCAAATATGTCCATTAGTTTTATACTAGTGAACAGTGCCCTTGCAATAAGCCATTAACAAAAGTGATATATTGACTCTGACAAGTTGAAAGCAGCTTCCTCCTGTCAGGTATAGCAAGAATGTCCTGGAGAAGAAGTATGCACCAGAACCTGCGCGAAACTCCTTGAACTTGTTCTGTGAACTTCATGCTTAACAACTTCCTGCCAAATGTTCTGAACCTTTTAAACTCATTATCCACATCAGACTTTCCAATGCATCCTCCAGTGAATCATCAAACCAGTGGAGCAAAAACATATCTAATGATGCAGAGACATTTTGATGTGTTTTTTCCAAACTGTGTTCTGCATGAAGAGCAATGTGTTTCCACACTTTGTCTGAGATTTCAGTGGGGAAACAATTTATTATACATCTAAAATACTGTAGGTAGATTTCATGCATATGAATCATTAATGCTAGTGCATCAAGATGCAACTAATATGTTACGACCTGGCTCAAAGGCCGCAACACAAAGTGGAGAGTGACACCAGAGTTTGTAAAGACATTACTTACTAAGCTCAGCTAAAAATGACAGCCGAGAAAGGATAACAAGATCTGGCAAGAAGTGGTGTCTCTCCTCTAAGCTGACCTCAGGTGTGCCTTTATCCAAACCTCATAAGGTGTAGACAATCAGCCATTAAGCCCAAACATCCAAAGATTCTTAGACTGCCAGTGCAAAGAGAGTAGGGGTTGCAGAGGGGCATAGCTAGTAAGTAATTTTAAACTCTCTTTGTTACACATTTTATGGTATAAGTGAGAAGGAGCAAAACAAAATAAGTTCTGATTAGTACAACTAACAACAAAATATACTTCAGATATTAAAAGGAAAATTATGAATGGTTCCTATTTGTGCTGTTTTATTATTGTACTGGATCATATGTTACTATATAATTGATATTATCACTACCAATGGTAAGCCTAATAAAGTTAATCTATAACAATGAATATCACATGAAAACAGCATATATTTTAGTCTGTAAAATAACTACTTACAACAAGTGACAGATAAATGTAGTGAAACAGGGTAGACCCTTGAGTTTCACATTAGCTGTGAGCCAATGGCAGCACTTGGGTGATAATTAAAGGCAAGTGTGAGTGTTGTACCACTCTAGTTTATAGATGCCACACAGTGCAAACACTCACATTCTCCTGTTTCAGTATGCAGCCGAAACATCTGCTACAAGTGCTGCAGCCTGCAGGCAGAGTTGGGCTTACTAAGGCTAAAGTGGATGCGCATCCACCTCATGCAGGGTGATGGATCAAAGAGGATGTCCACGAAGTAAGCTGCAGCACGGCGATACCTTTCCCTTAACTGTTATGCGCCACCTTTTTTGGTAATAGACCACTTGACCACATCACCCAAGGGATCCCACTTCTGACACCAAGCTTGCTTTGGAAATCTGAAATAAATTGAGGTGCACACAATTTATTTCAGATCAGTTGGAGTACGGCAGCAGTCTGCATGGCATTTAACCAAGAAGAATTACAAGCATAGAAACATTTATAGAGACAAGTTATCTATTCGCGATGGTCACAGAACACAGTCAGAACATTGTGTAATAAAAGATAACTTGTACATTAACATGTATTATATATGAAGGATTACATAGAATAAGACAATATGGAGCCTTTACCAGTAAGGTCAGCTTGACACAGGGAAGTATCAGAATCTAAAAAATTTCTATTACTTTTTTCCACTTTTTTTTTTTTTTATTGATGAATAAATGACACTGTAGATGATTATTTTCCCTTGATTTTAGTGTTTATATGTAATGATCTAGACTCTGTACCAGTGTCATGTGGTGACTTTTACAGGAAGGCAACCAGATACTATAACACCACCCCCCACCCCACAAAAAATAAAATAAAATGTAAACCTGCCTTTTGTCTTTAACAAGTTGGACCAGATTAAAACATACCACTCTGACAACCTCTTGCTGCACTTTTTCTGGATGTCTTCAACCTGCTGCACTCCTTTTATCAGCTCAGAAATACGGGCCTATCTTGATTTTAAAAAGTATATTAAATATATTCACAAAAAAAAAATCACATCTGAATTAAAAAGGCTTGAGCATGTGACGTGGTTAACTGTACGTATCTACAGGGGGATTACATATTAATGAAAAATGAAGGTGGTTTATTAGCAAAACAGCTGTTTAAACTTTGTACATTTGATCAACCAAGTGATTTCTCAGAGATGTTAATCTGAAGGTGTGGGTGCACCTGTTCAAGTTGCCTGTTTTATTAAACCAGATATGGCAGGAGTTTCCCTCTTTATCATTAAAGCGTTTATTACTAACATTGTTAACACGGACACGCCCATGAAAATGTTTACCCCCTGCAGATTTCAGCAGCTCTGTTATCAAGCACCATTAATTCTGCTTCCAGAGACCATAGCCAACTGCGGCCACAAGACGGCAGTGATGTAAAATATGGGTGTAAACAGGCATGAAAGAAGCTTTATGACAGAATGCTGTTTGAGATGAAAGGAGACAGATCCCTTTACTCTGGTATATTTTAATTGGGGTCTACTTTTAGATTTCACTAGACAAGCACTGCTTGCCTTGCTTGCCCTGATGGAAAACCACTGCTCCATACAGTAGTAAAGTACAAATTTTGTCTATAAAATGTTGTAACGCATGAAGAATGATAATAAATCCTCAAAGTGTACTCAGTCACGTTTAATTAGTCCATTTTCACCATCTGTCATGTGACATTTGCTGTGTGGCATTCCTCAATTCACTCTCCTTATTTTCTGACTGTGTAAAATCTCTGTAAAACAGAGTTACTGGCCTTAACCCTATGAAATCTAAGCCATCATAGCTGTTAACCCTAAATCTACCCTATTTGTTCCCTGATTGCCAAGACTTGGGAGAACAATTTGCCTAGGGTTAGAGTTATGGTTGGGATGGTCACTGATGATGACTTAGAGTTAAAGGTAATAAATGCAATACTTAACATGTAGTCATCAACAGTGAAGTAACAAAATAAACAATGTTTTTTTTAGATTATTAAATAATACTAATCCTAATTAATCATACTCTATCATACCATAAGTCTATCATACCAAAGATCTTCAAAAATGTAAAAGTGGGAATAAAACTTGAAGTGTTTTTATGATGATGGTGACTGTTGTACTGTTCTAACATAGACAGATTCAATGTAACATCTTACACAGATCTTTTCATACCTCTCATAGACTAAATGAGCTAAAGAGTGAGGTCTCTGCTATGTCAGGGAAGTAGAATCTATACTAGAGCTTTTTACTTCTGTCCCACCTGATTCATAAATTGTGTTCTGTTTTCCTGACATTTGCATCTCCTTCCATTTATCTTATGTGTTATTTTGTTAGTCACCCTTGTTCCGTGTTTCAGGTTCACCTCCTCCCTGCCCTCCTGCGTGATTGCCTCCTCTGCCCTAATACATTGCACCTGTGTCTAATTGTCTCCCCTGTGTATTTGAGCAGCATGTTTTCCCTCACTGATCTGCCAGATTGCCTAATATGTACTTAGTGATCCAGCTATCTCCTAGCTTTCCCATGTTTTTGGCTCAGTCTGTTCCTCTTGGCTTTGTCTACCTGGTCAGATTTCCTTGTGCCAAACCCATCTTTACTTCAGTAAAGTGCTTAACCCTTGCATACTGTTCATATTTCATGCCTTCACAATATTGTCTGGGTCAGTTTTGACCTGGGCCATAATAAGTATATATACCGACTACAGACATATTTAGAATGTATAAATAGCCTGTCATTAATGAATGGATGAATAATCCTTAATGAATGTTTCAAAGAAAAGGTTGTACAACACTTGTTTTGGAGAAAAACATCTGCTATCACACAACATCATGTCATGTCTAACCAATGATATGAAAACATAACAGCCATAATGATTTAACTATATTTCATTAAAAGGGAAAATAGCAAGAACATTCTGGAACTGCAGGCATTTATTATATAACCATGTATATGCATTACAACTATTAAACACTGTCCTGCCTGCTATATCATAAAAAATCCTTGGTAACACTTTATAATATGGGCCGCGACTAAGGGAGTAATTCCCCTGTAATTAAATAGAATTTCAATGTATTTTATTTGAAATTACAATGTAATAATATTTACCTACAAATACTTAACGTTAGGTACACTAGAAAGGGGAGTAACAAGTCAGGTTTTTACAGGAAAAAAATTATTATACTATAAGTAAATTTAAGTAGTCTGTAAGTAATTTTAAGTAATGTGTAAGTAATTTTAGGTAATGCATGAGTAATTTTAAGTACAAATTGTACTGTAATTAATTTTAAGTACTGCATAAGTACTTAAAATTAATAA
>VUQS01021607.1:0-12834 GCA_015108495.1 Heterochromis multidens | reverse complement strand
TGGTGTTTCAGAGCTCGATCAATCTGCAGCAGCAGGGAGAGCGAGCGAGCACAGAATACACAGTAACTCCACCTGTCTCTCTCACACACACACACACACACACACACACACACACAGACACACACACACACACACACACACAGGGATGAAGAGTTTTATAGACTGAGCAGTTTTCTGTAGAGATCTATAAAAACATGTACGGCAAGCTGTGTGTGTGTGTGTGTGTGTGTGTGTGTGTGTGTGTGTGTGTGTGTGTGTGTATTGATTCTGGCATCGTTTTGCTGTTGTTTGCTTACTAATTTAAAATGGCTGCCATCTCATGCTGCTCTCACACATTGTGTTTAGCTGCAACACTTTCATATGAATGAATGTCTGCTCTGCTGCTCTGTGGCTGCTTCACATCTTACCCTGGGCAGAGGGAGAACACTCGGTTCTGATTGGCCGATTGGCCCAACGGATCAGCGGTTTAATTACTCCTCTAAGTTGCCGCGTTCACTATGTATCGTTTAAATACTAATTATGAGCAGCTGAGCGGAGAAAAAAAGGTCTCTAATGTGTTATTCCGGGTCTGAGACATGGGAAGTGTGGTGATGGGGAAAAAAACTGCTACTAAAAAACATAAACGGCAATAATAATAGTAAAAATATATTAGATTCAGGTCTGTTATGTGGATTCATGTCTGGCTGTAGAAGGGGGCCACAGTTCCTGCTTCTGGATGAGGTTATCCAGCACCAAATTTTTTAATTTTCAGTTTCATTGAAGTTTTTTGAATGGAGTTCAGAGGTTTCTGGGCACACCTAACTGGGAAGAGACCCCCAGGTAGACCCAGAATGTGCACCTGGTCTGGAAATAGGAGGAACTGGATGTGGATGTTGCAGGAGAGAAGGATGTCTGGAATACCCTAAGAAGCCTGCTGCCATCGTAACTTTGGATGAGTGGAAGATAACCGATGGATGGATGGATACACAGATGATGCTGCTATGATTAAAGGAGCTCCATAGCCCCATATCAGCCTATTACACCACCCTGCATTACATTTGCTGTATGAAATCTAACACTTGTTCTTTACTAATTTTGGGTTGCTGATTTCAAAAGAATAATATCCATTTTTTACATCACGTCGAGTTTCTTCAGAAGTAGCAATTCTAAACATGATCCAAATGTATTTTGCTGTATCTGTGGATGCTTCACTACATCCAAACAGTCACAAAACATAACAGATGTTGTGAAAAAGGCATACTTTGCTTATTTTGGTATGAAATTGGTGACCAAGACAAGCCACGGGCACCTCATTTTGTTTGTGTGTGTGTGGAAAACCTCCGAGCATGGACGAAGGGAAAGAAAAAGAGCTTGGGTTTTGGTATTTCAGGGGTATGGAGGGAGCCACAGAATCACTTTGATGGCTGCTACTTCTGTTTAATCAATAGTTCTGGATACAGTTCTAAAACTAAACCATCTATCAGTTAAACTAACCTGCCATTAGCAATGAGACCTGTACCACATTCAGACGAAATAAAACCTCCCATTTTTACTGGCTTACTTGATGAGAGAGCAGAGTCTGATGATGTTTTGTCTCCAGATGCACCAAATTTTCTTTTTATTGGCATTGTGAGAAGGATCTTCTTCCATTCTTTGAAATGGATGATGAGTTTGTCTATTGTGTTGATGCTGAAGGTCTTTTGAGTGCAATGGGTTGTGAGTACAATGCAGATGAGTGGAGGCTGTTCATTGACAGTTGAAAAGCCGGCCTAAAATGTCCCTAATGGCAGTTACTTTGCATCTTTTCCAATTGGTCATTCTGTCTGGTTAAGAGAAACCTATGAAAATATGCAAATTGTGTTCAAGAAGCTGAGACACAATGTGCACAAATGAACCATATGTGAAAAAAATGGATTCACATTTTGCGACAAAACTGTACATGATTGAGTATTTTTATTGGTAATCTCAACTATTTTGTGGAAAACAGCAGAAATTCAATTTTTTTGATGCAGGGAGGTGTTATTATTTATCTCTGACATTGACCAGTTTTTACCGTTTTTGAACACTCAAACTTTGTCGGCCGTTCATATCCAGATGTTACAAACAAAGGCTGGATCTGAATGAGAAACCCAGGGACGCTGCATGCTCACACAGAAGTAACTCGTTAATCGTACAGTACGCCTGCCCCACCGTATGATTAACAAGTCACTACCATATGAGTCATACCATATGAGTCATACCCTGCTTTACTGTCTAAATGAGACCACAATTTTGCAAAATGAACATCAGCTTGGATTCAGTAAGGCTTGAAACTAGAGAGTGCCGGTGTGTTTGCTGTGATACACTCTCATACTCTCCCACCATATAGCAACTGAAAGAAAACACCAGGGTTCTCTTCTGACTGAAAATGTTTAAAGGATAGGATTTTTTAACAGGTAAATGAATACTGATGGTTCATCTATCATAAAAAAAATGATCTTTTCTGTTATTTAATTTTTCATCTATAGTGAAAAAAAATTGTCGCCACAGCAGATGGATCCTTATGTTTGATTTGGCAACACATTTACACCGGATGCCCTTCCTGATGCAACTTTCCCATTTATCCAGCTTTGGAAAACAGGAACTTTTCTGTTATTTAATGGTTCATATAATTTTTTATCTCTGAAAAGCAATTCAATGGGCAGACTGATCCCTTTGGTGGGCCAGTTCTGGCCTCCTGGCCCTATGTTTCCTGATCTTAATGGAGAGAGTCAGAAATGTCTTTGCTAATCCCAACGATGGAAACATGAGATTATTTGGGAAACAATACAGCAAAAAGCCCCTGAAAAGTTCAGTTTAACATAAAAAACATTTTTATCCAGTATTTTAGATTCTGACAAAAGATTATTTTTTAAAGTTTTAAAGATTCCAAGTATGTGAAATATTTTTTTATGAAGCAGGTTACTGGTCATCTAATTTGGATGGACAAATGAAGTAATATGTAGAAGCTTAAATGAGTACAAGTTTTTAACCTGATATAGTGCACATCTCATGTAGCAGGTGAGAATGTTATAGACCAAATTCAGTATTTTCCCGATGGTTAAATTTCCCAGGAGCATGATGAATAACTAATTTCCCCTGTAATGTTAATCTTGTGGTGGTTTCAGTCACATCTAGATGTGACAGAAGGACCTCTACAATGTGATGCTGTGAAAAATAAGGAAATCCAACCGTGAACATCTGACTTTCAAAGTTTCAGATGTTGTAATATTTAATTTATCCAACATTATTAAACTTTCATTATTTAATGGTTCAACTATAGTAGAAAACAGAGAATTTTTAAGTTATTTAAAGGTTCATCTATAATAAAAAACCAAACAAACAGGAACTTTTCTGTTATTTAATGGTCGATCTACAGTTAAAAAAGGAACCTTTAATTTAATGATTAGTCTATAGTAAAAACAATAATCTATAGTTAATATATACTTATTCTCATGCACACATTTTCTCACCCTCTTTTGCAAAATGTTATCATTTAACTTGCAACAGCCCAACACCAAACATGATGCATCTGTGATTTTCTTTATTTCGTAGAATAAAACAAAACATAGCAGGCTCTTTCTTTGCTCTTCTTGCAAATCCCATTCACACTTTCTGTTGGGATTTCAGACACCACATCAGAGTGCGCACACGCTAACTCGACTGCCTCCAAAATGATATGAGACTTTGAGACTTTACACAAACGTGCATCAAAGGCAGAGATAAGATCTTTTGTTGAGTTAAAGTTCTCCTTGGATTAAAACATAACTGTGATCAAAATGAAAAAAAAACAAATTACTATAAAATGTACACACACATTCATGATGAACTATCAGTTATTTTTATTTCTGTTGTACCTCTTTTTGAGTCTGAACGTTGGAATCTAACAGTCCCGCTAATTTAACTGCACTTTAGGATGGACAAAAAACAAAACCTAGAATTTTATTGCTCTTATTAATAATAATTTTTAAAAATATACATAACTTTATATGTTGACATATCTCTAAATCCGTGCTTCTTCACAGCCCACATTCCCCTCTCCAGTCAAATCTGAAGCTTTGACATAAAATTGGCCTTATTCATCATCACCTTCTTTGATTGGCTGGAGGTGTGGCCTCAAGTTTACTTCTAGCCAAATTTGATGAATTCAGTTTTGATCAACACCTGGACAGAAGCCCTCTCTTGTACAGCTGAGGCCTCTGCAGGATATTTCAGCATCGTGTCAAAGTGACCTGACCAATTAAGAGCTGATTACAACAAGAGGTGCTAAGGTAGTGAATTCCAGCAGTGCACAACCACTAGAAGACTATGTAAGACTATATTTCACTTGTGCTGTCTTGCCGTGATGAGCAACGAGTTTGTTTCAACACCATTCACTCCCGAGGAAGAAGAACTAACAGTTAGTCAGGTCAGAACAATTAACTCTTTGCATTTATGTTGAATCCCAAACTCATGTTTTTTTGTGGTTTCCACATCTATCACAGCTCCTTTCTTTACAGCAAAAATAAGTTAGGTCCAATCAGTTCAGGTGTGCTCTCTGTTTACTTATAATTATCAAATCTTGGATAATGTGCTACACAAAGATGAAAATAAACAAGTTAGCGTTAGAATTTAGTTGAGTCTCAAAGTGGTGACAGAAAAAGAAAAACAAGTTGCATGGAAACCTGGAAACCCAATTTGTTCTGTGCATGTGTGAAAAGAGCTTCCTTAACATAAACACTCTTTTCTTTTGCAGTAGTAGGAACTCTTGCTAATAAGCAACTTCATAAAATGTCTTAAGGAAGAACACTGAGGCAGTTTGCAGTAAATTCCAGGATTCCAATAAGGTCTTACCTTTAATTTTACCAGTTATGAAAAGGAGAGATTTTCTTCTCTCCTTTTCTAAAGAAATATTATTGTGGTTTTCCTGAAAAATGTCTAATATATGTATGAAAATGAAAAAATTCCCTTATTAAATAGAAGTTTTAAAAATGTCTGTAAGGCTGAATTGGTAATTAACAACGTTGGGGTTGTAACTAAAAAATAAAGTATTACACATTAGTTACTTTCTTAAAGTAATGATGATGTTAAGTAATTTGTTACACTACTCATTACATTTCTTTCACATTAGTCTGTAACATGACCTGAAATGCATTGTCACAGAATTACCAGTTAACAATATAAAACTAAGGCTACAGTCCCACACACTGACACAAATCCCGATACTAATGACGACACACAGGACCTTTCTTTTAGTGTGTTTGGGCACAAAGCCGACCACACAAAGCAAAGTTGAAAACCAGCCCAAAGAAACTTCAAAGTGATCGCCACAGTCATTCTACCATGGAAACACGTAAAGGTACAAATGGAGGCTGCAGGCCTGACTGCTCATCACTGCCTCTGTTATGATTAATTTAAGGTACCGTGGTTGTTTCCATTTGCGGAGGTATTTGCCTACGAAGACAAGTTTTCCTCCAATGCAAACGCGCTCGTGTGCAGTTGTCCAAAATCCCAACTGCACGTTGCTCAACATGGATGACGCTGCGTCAGTCGAGAGTTGATTGGTTAACAATTGGGCTGGAACAGGGAAAGTAGTGACAGTGGAGTTCACCGTGAATGGGAAAAGCAGGAAATAAACATCAAAGATCAAAAAGTACAGCATGAAAAGCACAGACAGTGGTTGCAGTGGACACATCATTGTTTTTAACTTCAGCTCTTCTTATGTTATAACTTCGCTGTTCTCCACAGCTTGCTGACTGACCAATAACAGCACAAGTGAGAGTGGCCCACAGACCGGCTGCACCACATACTTTGTACACTGCCTCCATCAAAAACAACAGAGCTCTCTGCAGGCAGAAGCAGCCTGTCACTGCCAATGCTGAACCATAACTTCCCTATTACCTGTAGAAGTTCAGGCTCTGGCTGCTGTGCTGGGGTCGACATACACTCAGTTTGAACATCACTCTGGGTTCTTGCTGTCAGTGCAGATGCTTGCAAAGAGCTGATGCTGTGTTAGCCGTACAATGAAGTTGTTTCTATCCTGGAGGCAGTTTGGACTTTACCATCACACTCTTGTCCTTTCGTACAATAAAAATAAAAGTAATGTCCATATCTCCACAGCTCAAAAGTTGTAGACACTCCCATTTTTCCTGCTACCTGCACAAAAACTGAAATCAGCTGATTGTAGAGTGAATGTGCGGGCAGAAAAAGGCACATTTGATGTTTTTTTTCTTTCTACCTGTCCTGCGTGCAGAAAACCAAATAACATTTGCAGTCGTTGGTAAGTAACAACATAATTGTAACTGTAATGTGATGAAAAAAATATGATGTGACTGCAGTAATACGTTACTTTGTAGCGTGTTACACCCAACACTGGTAATTAATGAACAAAAAATGCGGTTATTATTTCGGTGATATTGCAAAAGTCTCAACAAACATTATTTATGAACTATTTGTTCCAAAAATAATCAACATAAAGTTTGACTTTCATTAACCCTTTCTATGAAACAACATCTGGTAAGAACAGTTTCTTTTAATCTGTAGCAGTGACAGGAAATGCGTGCATTTTTGCACTCAGGTAGAATCAGGAAATGAGGCTACAAAAACTGTTGGACAAAGGTAAGAAACTTTGGGAAAAAAGTGCCAGACAGCCCTGAAGAAAAATCTTTAAAACTGACAACTGATGTGGGAAATGGCCAATACCAAAGAACAAGATTGCTTAAAAAGAGTATGATAATTAGAAATATTCCCATTTCAAGTTAATATCAAGCAGCATCTATTCAATGCTGCAACACAAAGTTGTTTTACAAGGAAAGATTTAAAGGAGGGTGACGTTCCGGTCTGTACTGAGGAGGAGTAAACAAAGCCTTACTTTGTCTTATATGATAGGAATCTAACTGTTAGTCAGATGATTTGCATTTTTCACTATTTATTCACTTCACAAATTAATAATAAAAAAAAGCCCAAAACAAGAGGATGTTTGTGTCCTAGGAATAAAACTAAAATTAGGCTTGCTGTTGCAGAAGAAGAGGAGGAGGATTCAAGCAGATCCACCGAGGAGGCGAGATTATATCAATGAAACTCCTCGGCTTGGATCACACTCAACTGGGAGTGAAAGGAGGACATCCACCGTGCGTACCTTTTGATCTCTGAAATGCTTCTTCTTGGAAACCTCCTCGCATGTCCTCGCAGCACCCCGAACGACTAGATTCATCCTCTTTGATCAGACGAGCTACAGTCAGCGCAGAATAATGTGGTAAAACACTGACAAAGGGGAAAGCATGCAGGAGTTACCCAGAGTATAAAGAATTTGTCTTGTTAAATCCGTGGACTGATTTAATCTGAAAGCTCTCCGGAGCTCGTTTTATTCCTTTTGCTGCAGGGATGGAGCGCTCAGGTCACGCACCATCAAAGGTTAGAGCATGAAACCGCAAAATAAGGATGAAGGGGATGGATAATCATCGATTTCACATTCATACATCTATTTTCTTTGTTCAGTGTGACCTTTATTAAAATAAAAGTCAATTTTTATGCTTCTTAATCACATAAAAACTTTTACGTTTGCTCCTCGAAACACCATCAATGACATCTTAAATTTAGATTACCTGTGTCTCTGTTAGGGAGTCCTGGATAAAGTTAAGTGAGATTAATTTTTAATCACCTCTGTTGCTCTGCTTTAGTGAGATTAGAGCCTGGAAGAGATCCCAAACAAACAAATAAGACATTTAAAGCAGGAAAAGAAAGGTTTGTGCACAAAAACCCGCCGAGCTCCTGCAGCGAAACGACTTTTCACTGGCAGTCGGTCCACACTAAAATCATCTGATAATACAAGAATCTCCTGTGACAAAATAATTTAATCTCGAGTCAGACCTGCTGCCTTTTTCGTTTTTTTATTAGGACTTTGTCTGAAAGAACAGACCTGCATTGCCCCACAAGGCTTCCTTTGTCAACAAATAGAACAGGATACAACAGACTGACACATTTTATTAGAAATTCCAGGTTATGTTTGAACACGGAGAAAAAAAATCTACCAAAGTTCCCAAAGCTTTTTGAGGAACTAAAGGGTTTTTGGACCTTACTTATCACTGCAAAAAAATAAATAAAAATCAACAATTACGCCTACAGTATTTGGTTTATGAGACAACCTAAACAATGTCATGTTTAGGTGGACCTTCTTAAATACTCACTGGGCTTTCTCATCATTTTATTCATCAGAAGATTTATTATAAAGCTCCACGTTGTTGTGTTGGAGCACAAGATATAAATAAACTGTATATAAATGAACTGTAAATGTATAGAAAACACAAGAAAAGTGAAACCAGTGCAGAAGTGTCTTAAACCTGCATTATTTATGATGGCCAGCAGGGGGCGACTCATGCTGATGCAAAAAGTATTCCAGTTGTATGTAAGTCTATGAAACAATGACCCTCATCTCACTTGATCTATGACCTCAGTAAACAGTTTTCTGCTGGTTTTATGGTCTTAATCTCTAATTTAACATCTTGTTGAAGACAACATGTTGTTCATTTTGTAAATTAAGGTTCCATTTAGAGTTAAAAAGCAGGAAAGGTCATGCCTGCTTTAGGGTGTGCATACCCCATGACTGAGAAGTCGCTACTATTTTAATGCATTTTAGTTTCTGAACACTAAGATGCTGAAAACTTCCAGCTTGTGGCTTCACAACAGGACCTCACTAACCAATGAGTGACTTTGATGTGGTTACATTTACCTTTTATATGTAGTCTACGAAGAAAATGCTAAAGTGCAAATTTTGTCCAGTCTCAAGCATTCAGTCCTGTAAGTCCTCATAGGTGGTGGACTTTCTGTGGGGTAAAGATATTGACTGTATATACACATGGGTGTCACTGAGGTCCCCAAAGGTGATGTCAAAATATCTGAGAAACTGGCGGCTGCTGACTTTTGCTGGCGATTTGCCTGCAGCTTCTGCACCGTAGTGACCGGGTGTTGGTGGAAGTACATCCCGCCCCAACAGCTTATGGTCACCGTGCCCACTTTTGATATATTTTGGCTTCACTTTTGTACAATGGAAGAAAACGCCACATTTTAATTCATGCTCAGTGGCAGTTATTCTCAAAAGGTGTGCTGTGGCCCCCTGGCGGGCCATGAAAGTACTGCAGGTGGGTCATGAAAGGTCATTTACAATAAAAAAAGATAATAATAATAATAATAATGAAATCAGTTAACTCAAATGACTAATTCTAGAAAGAGTAAAAAAAATATTTAAGTTCCACCTTTTAAATTTACAGAAGAAGATCCACTTGAATGATAATCCTTTTGGTTTAATATTACACAGGTTGAATTCCTTTTATTTTTCAACTTTATTTTCTGCTTTTCTGTTTATCAGAGTTGTGATTAAAGGTTTGGGTGGGTTGTAAAAGATTTTCACATTTCAAACTGGGCCACAGCAGTCTAAAGTTTGGGAATGACTTACCTATTGTAGCACTATCTCCAGGAATTTATTTAGAGCAACAGACCTTCGCAATTTGGCTCCTTTCTCATCTAGTAGAGGGTGCTCAGCTTTGATCAACTCGGTAAACTTAAAATGGAGAATGAAGCTAACAAGCAAATTGGATAAACGCTGCTCTGAAGGTGGAAATAAATTGGTGCATGTGTCTTGATTTAATTTTCTGTTTTTTCTCTTCCAGCTTCTCAGAAAGTGAAGACTTGTTTTGTAAGACTATAAAGTGTAAACTACTTTGCACTCTGAGAACTTGTAATGCTCAGTTTTCACTGTTTTATACATTTTATAGACCAAATTATTCCTCAGTCATTCTATTCTCAGATGGCTGACTTCCTCTTTCTTTTGTACTTGCTCAAACTGGCCAAAGACATCTTCACTTTCAGATGGTTGATGAGGGTTCGTTAATTATTCTCCAGAATAATTAAGTATAGTGAGTTTTTACCCATCCCAACCCTGTCTTTGTTCATTTTTATGAGATTCACATGAGCTTTCATTATAACACAATACTATCAAGACCAATTTATGGTTTCCAGAGAAAGCAGCTGACTTGCATGTGCTTCGAAAATTGGAGGCATGCAGACTCGTTTCATACATCTGTGCAATAATGGCAACCTGGCAGTAAGAAGATCAGGCCGACCTTAACAGGCACACTGAAACCCTGAATTGGCCTTTAGGGAGCCATTTGATTGATCATCATTCTGCAGCAATGATAATGAGCCTCACCATCCAGCCAGTCATAAAGAACTGAACTACCTTCAGCTACAATAGGAGCAAAGAGTCCTACTAAAAAAGATCCAGGGCCTCAGACTTGTTCTCAATACTGGAAATGCCGGGTACTACCTGGAGTGGTGGAGTGTGCAGGGGGCAGTTTCATCCAAGGATGTTTACCAGTCAAATACCTGCTCTATTCTCATTTTTCTGCAAGTGGACATTACAAAGACTTTGTGCAAGGGAGATGGCAGGATAAAACCAAACAGACTGCGTAAGAACAGCTTTGGAGTGAGACTGGAATTACACAGACAGACTAAAAGCTGAATTGTTGCAAGCTCTTCATTTGAAACATTCAGACACTAACAGTTGTGTAAAAAACTAACAAAAAAAAAGAGCTAGAAAGAGAAGTAGTACACCCACATTCCTCTGCACTTCTATCCTGTTGTGGTGCAATCTAGGAACCCATCGGCTCAGTCTGGTCACTGAGCATCTGGGACTAATGGCCAGTGTTTCGGGGCTTCCTGGTGTGACAGCAGGTTGGAGAGTTCTGGCACAACTTGACCTTCTTCCAAGGTGAACAAAGATCATGAGCCAAAACATATTGTTCTAGTAATAAAGGTGTTGTAAAAGCTACAAGTAGGAGTTTTATCTCTTTGGAACGTCCAGCGTCCAGAAGCTGTCTGGACCTAGACTTCCTGCCTGAGTGCCAGCCATTGTTGACAGTCCAACTTTGAATGCAGATGAATTTTAAAAGACTAATAAAAAGCTAAATCCTCATCAGACAGTTTGTGGTGCTTTTGAGATTGCATTCAGGTCATTGTATTCCTCTTTTGTTGCCACATGGCCTGCTTACCTGCATGCACTTAAATCCCACTCTAGCATGCCTGATCAAGAGAACCTGGACTACAAATGGAAACCAGACAGCTTCATGTACGAGAAATCTCATCCATCATCTACAAATTCCGCAACTGATTATAGAGATGAACTGTAGCATGAAGACTGTGTAAAAGTTGGACTGGGTGTTACAGATGTTGGATGACGCAGACAGGAGGAGGTTTACCACACCATCAAACCATCTGATGTGCAGTTCAGTGAGGTTCTGGGCCACCTACAGGAGCTGCCCGGCCATGAAAACCCATGCCATGAAGCTCCTGGCACACAGTTTTTGTGCTGATGTTAATGCCAGAGGAGATTTGAGACTGTGCAGTTATGGAGTCAGCAGAGCACTGACGACTCTTCCGCTCTGTAACTTTACACTTTGTGGCTTAGATGCTGTGGTTCCCGAACACTTCCACATTGCAATAACACCACTTACAGCTGATCGTGGAACAGCTAGGAGGAATCCTATTACAATACCACTCTTGTCTTTTTTTTGCCAACATGGCATAAACTAAACAGCACAGAAGCACTAGACATGCATTGGTCCACAGTGTACTCTGCCATCGTCCTATTACAGATGGGCCCCTCCATGACCCTGAACTGGACAAGAAGTTAAGAAAAATTGATTTTTCCTGTTCCTGGAACCAGTCGTGCTAAAACTGCCATCTGGAAGGGGGTCCTTAACCAACATGGCATCCCTATAAACTAAACATGGTGCTAGATCTGAAATTTTAATACCATCATAATAGCAGTTTTGTATTTGAGATTTTAGGCCTATGAGTAACATCAGGTTTTAGTTTGCTGCATATATCTAAAAAATCGAATTCTTTACCTCTGTTACCTTCCCATAGTCGGATCTCTTCTATCACATACTGCCCTGAAAACGCAGAAAGAGAAAACTGCTGCCGACCTGCCGAGCACCTTGAAAAGTGACTTTGTGCCGTTATCTTTCAAAGGATCCTCACTTTTGCACCGTACTATAAATACAGCATGTGTGAGTGTGATGTCAGAGGAACAGGAAGCTCACGCCGTAGTTGTTACCACGACGACCGGGTTCAAGGACACAAGAGCAGAGTAGTGCTGGATCATCATTAAGAAATGCGCGCGCACACACATACGTGCACGCTGATCGGGGCCTTTGAGTCGACCCTTCAGAGCATTTACTGAGTGAAGAGTCACTTCATTATCTCGGTCCTTCCTTTATTCACCTGTCTGTCTGTCTGCCTGTATGTAGGTGTGTCAGTCCTGCAGGTATGCAGATGTGAAGACACTAATCACCTGCATGCAGGCGCACGAAAAAAAAATAAAAGCTGCAGCCGCCGCATGCAGCAGGAAACACTTCATCTCTGCCTCTCCTCCTGCAGAGCTCCTTTTTTCCTTTCCCCCTCCTTTTTCTCATTAAAACGTTCCTCATCTCTCTCGTTCAGCCAGAGGAAGTGTGACACGTTGGGTGACGAGGTGAGCGCGCTCAATGCAGTTCCAAACCAGAGCACACAAATATGTATTGTCAGCACTGTGCATAATCTCTACCGCTACCTTTCCGCCAAGCTCACCTCACCTCAGCGAGTAGACCCCACCTCCCCGGCGGCGGCCACCTCCTGTGTATACATTACACACCACCTCCTGCATCTACCAATCAGGAGACAGAGCAGGGAGGCAGACTTGGAAAGCACATAGTTACAACGGCGGATCTATACGTTTGGCTCTCGGCAGGAGGCGACAGGGGCGCAGAGATGGTCGGGGGCCCGGAGGAGGAGGAGCAGCGGGGGCTTTAGCCATGTAGTCAT
>VUQS01021596.1:0-15844 GCA_015108495.1 Heterochromis multidens | reverse complement strand
CAGACCTCTACAGGCTAGGCAACGGCACTGTGACTGCCATTAGGTATCAGGATGCAATCCTTGGACCCGTTGTCAGACTCTCTGCTGGTGCAGTGGGTCCTGGGTTTCTCCTGGTGCACGACAATGAACAGCCTCGTGTGGTGAGAGTATGCATGCAGTTCCTGGAGGATGATGGAATTGATGCCATTGACTGACCCCCACACTTGCCTGACCTAAATCCAATAGAACACCTCTGGGACATTGTGTTTGGGTCCATCCGATGCCTCCAGGTTGCACCTCAAACTGTCCAGGAGCTCAATGATGCCCTGGTCCAGATCTGGGAGGAGATCCCCTAGGACACCATCCGTCATCTCATTAGGAGCATGCCCCGACCCTGTCAGGCATCCATACAAGCACGTGGTGGCCATACAAACCACTGAGTACCATGTTGAGTTGCTGCAATGAAATTTCAGCAAAATGGACTAGCCTGCTGCATCATTTTTTCACTTTGATCTTTGGGGTGTCTTTGAATTCAGCCCTCTGTCGGTTGATCATTTTCATTTCCATCAAACAATGTGGCATCCTTTCATTCCTAACACATTACCCAGTCCATATCACTATAGATATCCAGCATGATGTTTTTCCCCATTGAGATCTGATGTGTTTTCAAAGTGTTCCTTTAATTTTTTTGAGAAGTGTATATTGTAAAGCTTAAAGTCTGTAATATTTTTAACATAAAGACACTCCTGTTGAAAATGACATTAGATACATATTTTTAAGAAACAATCAAACATTTATGATAATCTATTCTGGTGGTTTCTAGATTGCCTCTAACATTTTGAACAGAAAACAATGGCTATATGAAGCCAGAACTCACAACTTTAACATCATCATGGGGAAAAGAAGGTACTAGAATATCAAATATTTAATTGATAAATAAAATGTAATAATCGTTTAAAATAACTATTTCCTGTTGCTTTTTCCTACACTAGTCATGTTCTGTAAGAATAAACATTATATTATCACATCTATTCATAAATAGTCAATTGTCAATAGTCAATTGATTGGTTATGGTTGCAAGTAATGGCAAAAAATCTAATTTCTGTGTGTGGTTTTGTGTGTAACAAAGAGAACAGTATTATTTTGGCAGTTTAGTAGCTTTTGTAGTCTAACTACACACTAACTACACTCACTGGCCACTTCGTGAGGTACACCTGCTTGTTAACACAAATATCTAATCAGCCAATTACACTTATAAAGCCTGGTACTAGCAAGGTGTACCTAATGAAGTGGCCAGTCAGTGTATTTTACAGTAAATGAGATACTGTAGTAAGAAAAAAAATGCTTAATTTCCGAGTCTCTGTATGTAGCATGCAAATGTAAGTGTGTGGTTGGGTGACTGTCAGTGTGAACACATTAAAGGTACAATGACTGCAGCTGATTCATGAGCTTCACACACTGTCACCTACTCATTAGGAGGTGGCAGTGACTGAGATGTGTGTTCTGGTGCATCAGGTGCAGAGAAACAAATGCAGCTCAATGCAAAGACTTATTAGTAGAATCCTCTTGAATCAAAGACCAAGCTGGCAGTTCTTCCACATTTACTCTGCTGTTCACAGATTTCTCTTCCACTGTAGTGTGACGCCAATGATTTTCACATTTTCATCAGTCTAACACTCCTTGTTGGTAGATATTTAGTAAATGTTGTACTTTTGCAGTTTAACTAATAGCTTTTTCAATAATTATCATACTCGTCTTCATCTGCCTTTAACGGTGTGGTGTAGAGGTCGATTCTTTAATTGTGTGTTGTAAAAGTCGATAAATTCAAGGTTCTCCTAGCTTACTGACTTTGCAGGATTATTTAGATGTCCAGCCTCTAAATATATTATTTATAACACACTGAAGGCAGCAGTTGCCATATAGTGAATGTGCTTCATGTGTCAATTACTGTTGAATTCCAAATTCAAAATGAGTGTTGCTACTCAGTCTGGTTGGATGCTGGGAAAGATGTTTATAAAGACACAACAACATAGAGAGAATTATACAGAAATCAGTATTTTATATCAAGAATTTTGTCTGGATCATCATCTGCATCGGTTTTTATTATCCGTAAACCACTACACAAATTAAGAGTTATTTATAAAGTAAATTCCTGGCTGTTTTCAATAAAGAGTACATAAAAGGTGATATAGGCATAATATAAAGATTCCCTCAGAAAGACTAGGTTTGCTCTTTGTGTTTTTGTTTGTTTGTTTTTTTTTTCATTTTCAGAATTCATAAACACTTTCTATTATTTATAGCACTGATGTTTTCATAGCAATTAACCATAATCATATCAATAGGAATGATCTTGCTTTCAAATTCTGGAAGAGCAACAATTGCAGCTTTCATTTGCATACATGTAAACCTTTTATTAGGTTGCTTCTGCCTGAGGTTGATACATTGTGTTGAAAATCAGGCTGCTAAATGCTGTGTAATTTGATAACGCTCATGTCAAGAGAAAATAGGGTCTCACCTTGAGCTGCCTCATTCAGGTTATTTTTCTTTAATTAAGTGTGTTTATCATGGACCAATAAACATAAATTATGAACAAAAATATGTTCTTTCTACAAGATGAAATTATTGGATTATTTTCTTCTGTGATTACAATAACAACCAAGTTTATCCTTGAGAATGGCTACAGAAAGTATGCATTTTGGATGTACAGCTCTCAGCTGTTGTTCAGATATTGAATGGTAATGCATTAAACTTTGAATTATTGGAAACCTAAAAACAATTAGCGGAGTAAAGGTCAGTTGTTATAAGATGCTGAATTTATTATTTGTTCCTGCACACTGTTGTGGCAAAACTAAATTTGACATATTTAGAAATTAACAATGGATTTCATACCTTACACTGTGAGTATGTTTAACTTGGTAGATCATAAAAGTTGACACTAAAAGAGCTGCTGTTGTAGGATGCCTTAGCTCTAACTGGATTCATCCCATCACTCTTATTTCTAAAACCTATCTTTTTTTTTTCCTTTTGTTGTTGTTGTGCAGCAATGTGACCAAGAAACATCAAGAAACAGAAGCAGACATATCCTACGTCCCGCAGCTTCAGATAACTCACTCTGCCCAGAGATGGTCCAGTCAGAGTCCTGTGTCCTTAATAGTACATGTTTCACCTACCAGTACAGAGTCTCAGGTAGGACAATCTGCACATCATTTCTGATCTAAGATTGCAATTGACATTCAGTGGGAATGTATACCATGCTGCACTCTTTGTAAATCTATCTAAGGCTTTTGACACTTTTGATTACAACCTGTTGTTAACCCCATAATCAGGGTCAGTGTATGCCGAAAACCAGAAAAAGGTCAATTTTACTTGCAATTAGAATGCAGTAATTATTGTGGTACAAGGGGCAAGGTTAAGTTATTTATAATTTTGCAACACAGTGTTGAACAACAAAGTATCTTAATGCAATATCCAAAATGTCAATGTGGCAATAAAATAATATAATAATAAAAAACTTTATTTTTAAAGCTGTTTAACTAAGGAGATCACAAGGTGCTTCATCAGAGAAGAAAAAAGAACAATAAAACACATTTCTTAATATTTGCATAAGGCCAGAAGACAAATATAATCTAATTTAGTATTAGTCATTCTCACATAAGGAGCAGGTAAACACCTGTGCGATCAGCTTAAGGGTAAGGCTTCACGCTAGTTGGAAAAAAAAAAAATAGGCTAGCTATTTTTACATACTTTCTGCAAGTGTGATAGCATACTCATCTTCAAGCAATAGGACGACCTACCTTTTCACAGAGGCTGTGGATAACTGTCAGATGATAACCAGCCGGATCCAGAATCAAGCCAAGACATAACATACAGCCCTGAAACCTCCCTAACATCAGATTCTTCTTTATTAACAAGCAAGTCTAAAGTCAATTTCCATATTAGAAAGCTAGAATAAGACCTTTTGACACAGATTTATCCTGTATTACAGTAGTAAGTAATGCAATGCAATAGCAATATAGAATATTTATCAAACTGTGCAAAATTATTAGCATGAAAATGGCTGTGATCCCTATTGGCATGTTATCTCCTCTTTTTTTCTTTTTAAATGACATTAACTTGACATTTTTACAATAGGGATGCTACATATCACACTATAGAAAAATTCAGAGAGAGAACAACTCAAATATTTTAGTTAACCAAAATAAAATAAACAAAAAGACAGTTGCAGATGAATTTTATGTGGGTTCTGATCTTTTTCGTGATTGTTATAGGCATGCACACACACATGCCTGTGTGTAAGAAGTTATCAGTAGGACTCGCCAGAATGTATTCCAGGATTGAAAAAAAAAAAGTTGTGTTTGTAATGTCATACTGTTTGCAGGAGCCTTTCCTTTCATTTTAGTGTTTATCCAGCACGATACATATGAGCGTCCCTAAGGAGTGAGAGTTACAAACATTTAACTTAATCAATTATTGATTATTTCATTAATTATCCATTAATAGTGAATAATTAATACAATTATTAATTATTCCCAGCACAGTCAGAATTGGTCAAGACTGAATTGTAATCCGTATTTTGCCTATGCTACCTAAATTACTAGAGCTGGCCCTGCAGAGGATGTGCTGTCTACCATGGTGCCTTTTGTTTCATTACACTGGACTGGCATCATACCCATCTCATCCTCATCATCACTTGAATCACTGAATATGGTTACACTGGTTTCCACTTCTGTGCACTTTTTTACCACTACTTCTGAAATAAACTGCAGCTCAGCTTTGAGTTAGAGACACTCATCCCCATGAGAGACTATTGAGTATGATATTTGTTACTGCTTCATTTGGTCTGGTTGTGTGGGTGATTGTGATAGTTGTTTTGAGTGAATCATTTTCATTATTGTGGTCTTGTGTTTATGCAATGCTCTCAAGTCTCTCTTGACAAAAAAATCTTGATTTCAAGGACTTTCCTGAACAAAAAACAAAAAGCAGTGTGTGAGCTTTGTAGGTTGGGTGTACTGGGATTTGTGTGCAGAATGTTGCTGTTGTTGCAGACCAGCAGTATTGACATAAAAGATGGTTTGACAGTGAGACTAATGAAGATATGTTGCTGTGTGTGTCTAGACTGGAGTACATGCCAGCTGAGTGAAAATGCCATCTGTGGTCAGGGATCACGTTTTCGTCTCCTGGACTGTATTCGCAGTGATGGCAAGGTTATGGAGGTGCAGAAGTGCGAGCAGGTAATCACTGTGTAGACAATTAAAGATCTTTAATGTAAAAATTAAAACTGTCATCACACATATATATTTTGGGTGCAAGTCAAATTTAGAAGTCGTACAAGTAAAAAGAAATACAGATGGGAGTGCACTAAATTAAGCTATGTTTCTCAAAATCTGAAATATTGATGGATAATGCAATGCTGCAGCTTTGCTTCTGTTCTCATAGCTTATTTATTATTGAAAGCCCAGTTGCCCAATTTGATTAAGTGAAAATGTTGTATCTGATCTCCTACCAACTTTGCCACTAAGCCAAACAGAACTTAATCTTATTGACTTGATTTGTGCAAAGACAAATGGCGTTCTTACATTACTGTAATCGAATAACAGTAGCTGTAAGAACATTTCTCATTTTTGTGGAGCAAACTGAATATTAGTCTTGTTTCAAAACGTATGGTTAACTTCTGGTATATCCAGAATCATATTGCACTATCCAGTTAATATAATTTTAATGGGATGAATGTTGCAATAATGTTGTCTCTATTTTAAATATAATGTACATTAACAGCTCAATAACATCTGAAAGCTTTGTTAATGGTAATTTTGTTCAGCTGCTGCATTTCCACTGTCCTGAAATGAACTGTAACATATTTAAAATGTGGAAATTTGGGTGCTCCCTCTTTCTTGTTAGTGGAAATAATTAGCTAGCCCTCCTCTCAGATCTGTTTTTGTTTTCTACAGTTTGGCTTGATCAACAAGTGGATTTCAGTGGAGAGCTGCGTAGTCAACTGTCCTGTCAGCTGTACACTCTCTGAGTGGTCGCCGTGGGCAGAATGCTCGCACAGCTGCGGGAGCCAAGGTAAAAACATTATGAGCTAAAAAACTTAACTTAAATCAATGGGAACAACAACCTGATAAACAGACACACAGTGGACTACATATGCAGCGCCTCATTATTCCGTCTACTTAGGCATTCACCAAGATGTTGAATTGTGCATGAATACATTTAAATGCATTAAAATATTTACGTGTATGTGTAATCCAATGCCCTATTATACAGGGAAACTGTGTGTGTCTGAGTTTTTTTTTTTTTAATAATGTATATATTACTATTCCCTCTTTGTTTTATATTAAGCATGATGCAAAGTTTATTTATTTATTTATTTATTTAATTAACACTGGAAACTTCCTTTTTGAAATTGTGTTTTAACAGTTGATGCTCCATTTAAAGTAAATTTCACCTAACTCACATTTATGGATGCCATAAATGATTCAGTGTTCCTAAATAAAAAAATATACCCTACCACTGCGTGAGTGCAGTTAGTAATCTGCCAACCTGTGACGTGCTTGGTATCACTTTGAGCAAGTCATGTTATAACCTCATGCAATATACAAAAGTTAATGATTTAACCTGGATGCATACATTGTTGCTTCAGCTTCCCAGAGCCAATCTCCCAAAGAGAACGCTTGTTATTCTGTTAATTAGAGAGACTCAGCACTGTCTTCTTCTTAAGTTTATTAATTTTAATTTGTTGCTGGCTGGCTGTATACTTACAGTTAACCCCTTATTCCAATAAGCTCATACTAGCCCAGGCTCTCAGCTGGGGACTTAAACTCAAAACCCTTTCTTTCACAGCTTAGTCACTGTTGCTGTGACTCTTTCTGCTACTATCACTTCATTCTCACACATTGTGAAACACATTTCTCTGCCTTGATGAGGGATTTGTGTCATATCTGTGTCAGACGACACAAGGATCTTGTTTTGTCAGGATGCCATGGGAGCATTAATGTTTTTGGTTTGATTTTGAGATGGCAGAGCTGGATGTCCTTTTTGCTGTGAGCATCTCTCCTGGCATTACATACACACATACACACACACACTACTTCTGCCAACTGCATGGCTCATGGAGGCTTACAGGACCCAGGCACAAGCTGCTTTTTTTATTGCTGGCATTTACCAAACTTTTTCTTTCACCCATTATTAATGGCTCACTTGAATGAAGCACTTTTGTTGGAAACTGCAAAATCTGAGCATAAAGTGGCACGGTGACACAGATGTATAGTGCTGTTACACTAATTCCTCTTTGTCATCAGGAAAATATTTCATGAGCTAAAGAGAAGGCACAGCCTACTTTCACTTCTAAATGAATCATCATCATTCATTTCAGCCACTCATTGTATCAACAGTTGTTTTATGGAGCCTTATGTTTGTGTAGTGATCCATTTATGTCTCTCTCAAAGTAATTGAGAGTATGAGCTGAACTAAGAGGATGAATCCCACTGTGTTTTTACTGTGTTTTAGCAATTTCTGAAAAAAAAAAAGAAAAAAAAGTCAACATCCAATGCAAATTTACTCAAGTCAGTTTTTTTTGTTCTTCACATTTGTATGCTGTCCTTTATGTTATGTAGGTCAGTCTGTGCGCAGCCGGAGAATCCTTGAGGAGGCTCAAGAGGAGGGTCGCCCCTGTCCCAACCAGCTCACTCAGACCAAACCATGCCCCATAAGGCCTTGCTATATGTGGTTCCTGAGTGACTGGTCCCCATGCACAGTAGCGGTATGACCTGCATTACAATTTTCTGTCTTTTTGCACTGTACTACTTAACAGGCTTTTGTGTTTCCTGTGGTTAGCAGTCTTTCAGCATCACATTTGTCTAATTTGTGCAGTTTGGGAAGATGCTGTCCCTTCATTAAAGTACCCTGCTCAGTTTTTGGTCACTAGTAGTAGCTACTAGCTACTATGGTTTTAAAGGTATATCTCTTTGCACATGTGCTTGCTCACATGCAAATGTGTTTTCACACTTTTTTAATAACATCCAAGTGACACTAAAAAAAAAAACACACATGGATTTTCCAGCAAAAACCAGAACATAGAAAGAACTGCTGCTAACTAAACATGAATAAACATGAATTCAACCTAAACAAAATTGGTCTACAAATGTTTTTTGTAGTAGAAAAAATGCATTCCACGTGTCTGTTGGAGATACACACAATACTGTCTAATCAATTTTCCAAAGTCTGAAGGCAAAAGGTGTGTGCAAAATTTTTAAACCGCTGTGAAATATAGCTTCAGTAATTCTGATTGCAACTTATGAAATTTTCAGTTGTTTTCTTGTTTTCTTCTGTCTCACCGATGATATTAAGTATACAGACATGGCAGTCCATATGGTCAGCAATATTCAACAGAAAATGATATACACAAATGTTTAAATAAAGTTAAGGAATCCTTTGCAGACACTTAATAATGTTATATTTGTGTGTCTTTGCAGGGTGCAGAGTGTGGTGAGGGGCTTCGGAAAAGACACTTGTCATGTGTTGTCCACTGGGGAAACTGGCATGAGTCTCCTCATCAGCCAGTGAAGGAGGAACTTTGTGGAGACATACTGAGGCAGCGTATCCAGCAGGAGATGGAGCAGCCCTGTTTTGTCCCGTGCCCAGGTAAAGCTGCATTTAAACATACTGGATATATATGATAGTTTTACACAGATATATCAAAATTACATGACTGAATGATTTTTTTTATTACTGTAGTCATTTTGGATTCACCACACAATTACACAATTATTTAGTCTGTCTTACAACATAATCAATAATCCTGTTTTTGAACACAAACTCATTTGCTGGAATCTGCCAATAAATTGCCCCTTTTCCAATTTGCTGACGTTTTCAGCCGCTAAATAATTGCAGAATCAATAAAAGTCATAGCTTTACTAATGACCCTTGTAGCTCTACATTATCTAGTTTGGCCTGTCCAATAAGAAATCAAGTTCACACCATGACACCATGTTCAATTTGATCTGAAAAAAAGAAGTACATCTTTTTGGCTAGTACAGTGCCTGTGCATAGGTACTGCAAAAGCTAGAACTCAGTAACTATAAAAGAGACATATTTTACAATCAATAACCTGAGAACTTTATTTCTTTACACTGCATTATGTAACAACTCATGACTACATAAAGCATGAAAAACCATCATCTGCTAATTGAAACATTTAGCAGATCACATAGCTGAAAACAATCATAGAGCTTATCACAGCAATTAATGCCTATGGGAATTCTGCACGAGAAAAGCTTGTTCAAATGTAAAGGCAATAATTTTTCAAAAGAAAACAATAGTGTTTACTGCAAAATCAATGTATGGAAAAGATTAGGATAAAAAAAAAATGTAACCTTATTTCCAAAACAGTTGTCACACTGTATAGAATGGAAATAAAAACAGAATGCAATGATTAACAAATTATTTCAAAATTATTTTAACTCTTTATTGAATTAAATGGTCATTTTGAATTTAATGCAAGTTTCAGTTAATGTTAGCACAGGGGCAACAAAGGCCTTAAGAAGTTGTGTGGTTCTAAAAAAATAGTCCATCTAATTTATTAATTTAATCTTTTTCAATGTAAATCACATGAATTTATGTACATTTTATCATTTATCACATAGTATATAATCATATATATATACTATATATCAACAAAACCAAAAATCTCTGTGTGTAAAAGACAAGGATAATATTTTATAGTCATGATCTTCAGGCCCTCAACCTCAACTGGTACTGAATAAAAAACCAGACCCAATACATTTTGAATTACATGCTTTAGTCCACATGTGCATAGGTAAGTTGCATCGGTGAAGGCCCCTTTGCTGAATGGTATATACAGATTTTTGAGCATCATAAGCTGCCATCTAGCTGACATCTTTTTGGAGAAGGCATTGCTTATTTTAGAAAGAATATGCCCAACCCCATTCTACCTATATAACAGTACTGTAGTATGGCTCTTTAAATCTATCAACCATTGAAAAATAAACATTGTCTCTGACAAAGAAATCCTCAAACTGTTGAAGCTGAAATGTATCATTTATCAGGTAAGAATGGGGGAAAAAATTGTGTGAAAACTATAGCAACTAGTCTCTGTTGCTGGCATCAATTCATCATAAGCATATATTTTTCAAATTTTTCAAATATAACTACTTTGTGTCTTTATATCATTTCTGACATTATTGTGATGAAATAATGCTGTGTCTTGATAGTTCTCGTGGCTTGTGAACTTGTTCAATCGTATTGAGTAAAAAAAAAAAAGAAAAATGTCAGTTATCTGTTACATCCTTAAAATTTAATCTTAGACATATCCCATTACTGAACTGCATTATTGTTAGGGAGCCAACATATGCTTTTGGGCTGCACAGGAAAAATGTGTCATATCAAAAGTTTTAGTTGGTCTTTCTAATGTTTCTGTGTGTGTGCGTGTGTGTGTGTGTGTGTTATTTTTGACACCAGCTGTATTTGTCGAAGTTAAGAAAGTTTAGTCTGCTAAGATTCTTTTTTCATCACGCTCGAGGGTTGCATAAAATGACACTGTGGCTGCAACTGGCCCATGGGCTGCACTTTGAGAAGTGCGCTTTTAAAATCATTTGTTCTTATCAAAAATGAATGAGTTAAGCAGATGCTTATACCACACTGACCGATGTATCTACACAAAAGTGTGAGTTGATATTTTGGAGACTGTATTCTGTAGTACAGTAACTGTCACTATGTCACTGTGCTGTTTCCAGTACACATCAGACCAGATGCTAGCCATTTCTGTGATGGATAATGATAACAGAACACCAGTGCTGGTAGAGTGCTGTCTGTAGCTGTAATGTGGCAAAAACATAAAAATAAGAAATGATGGTGAAACTTGGCACTGTACTGTATTGTACCTCAGCAGCCTACAATGCAAAAACTTCTTTTAGACACCAGAATCGATTTATGCAAATTTTCTGGCAGCCTTTTCCAAAATTAAGGCATGCTACAGCTTTTCAACCTTGTTATATAAAGTATATTAACACTGCATGTGTTAATTCAAAAAGAAAATGTAAACAGCAACATAATAGACATTTTGCATTGAATTTAAACTGTCACAGCATGCTATTAATTGTTTATTTTGGTGAGGAAATCAGGAACCCATACAATGAACCTTTGTCATGATTTTTAATTGGGTCTGTGCATAGTGAAATGGTTAAGCTCATCATTGTAAAAAATCACTATAGCAACAGGCAGACAGCATGTCATTGTTAACTGACATTCAACTCATGTTTTTTATTTATTTAGGCCACAGTATGAACGTAGAATTTGCCTTAACCAAGAGAGCTACTGGCCAGCTGACAGCTTTGACCTGCTTCACTTGTCACTGTCAGCCTTTCCAACCTGAGAGTCTATAATGAAGCATTACTGTCTTTAGGCATATGCCAGCTGAACAAGCAGTATAGAATATATGTGATTTTCTTTTTCTTTTCTTTTCTTTTTTTTTTTTAAACAGGCAATCATTATCGTAAAATCACCACCCAAAAAAATGACCTCCTTTTGCATGGCTATTTCCATGTATGGCTTTTGTTAATTTTTGCTTTGAAGACAGCAAGCAGTACTTGCTTTTGTTCATATGCCTCTCACTCTCCTCTGATCCTCTCCTTGATTCATCACTCAAACCGCCTTTGCTCTGAGTCTTGGCTCAGGATCAGGAGTGTTTGATGGCGAGAGCAGATGTGTGTGTATGTGTTCATGTAAGTGTTGATGTCATGGTGGCAGACGCAGAGTAGGGGCCAGAGGAGGAGTTGTTGACATCCTTGTGATGTATGTGTGTGTATGTGTCTGTGTATGTGTGTGTTGCTGTTTGCTGTATACTGTAGCTATTGCCACAGCATGTTTCCAGGGTTCTAGCAGCATGAGTGAAGAGCTGATAGAGTGTATCCATATAAAGATGAAAGATAATGAGATGCTTCAATCCACAGACAGTCACTAATGGGTGTTCAGGGCAAAGAATCAGAGGGTTGTTCTGGCTGAGTAGCTGAGGCTGTGGGTGATATTATCACTACAATGTGACCCTATCAAGAAATACAAAAGATATTTGTGTTTGACATTCAAAAACCAACCAGCCTTTGTCCTTTTAAAATTTTTTCCAAACTAAACCAAATGAATTTTCCCTCTCCTTTGAGACACATTTCAGTATTGGGTTTTACCTTTACAGTCTGGCTTGGAGTTATAGCTTGTATTGTATAATTTATAACTCTGGTTGGTCTATTACTTCTGAATACCCACTGGGCTGTCTGAGTAATTTGTTTGTGCATTTGTTACATTATCAGCCACAGATGTGTGCTGAAGTTGTTTTCGATCTCTTTTTAATGTTCCAGGAGCTAGCAGGGGAGCCAATAAAACGATCCCTGAAATAGTGTTGGCAAGCTGAATATAAACCACCCGCAAGTATCTGAAAAGAGAGTCTGACAGTGTTATTGACCAAGTTGTGCTATCACTGATGTTTTACTGTCTTCTTTTTCTCTCAGGAGACTGCCATTTGACTGAGTGGTCATCTTGGAGCTCTTGCCAGTTGACCTGCCTCGAGGGGCGGAGCTTTGAAACCACCGGTCGCCAAGCGCGCTCCAGAGCTGTGATTATTCAAGACATGGAGAATCAGGACAGCTGCCCACATCAAATCTTTGAGACCCAGCCCTGTAAAGGTAAATGCATGCAAAATCTCATCAACATCAGTATGCCCATGTTGGGCAAAACAGGGCTTTCTTCTTTATTTCTGACAGTTATTATTAACCAAAAGGCACAGTAGCTGTTAAGCTGAATTCACCAAATACTAGCAGTTTGTTAACAAGTGCTTACAAAGGGTCAAGCAAAGCACTTTCAAGCTCTTTCACAGTTGCCATATAGGACCAATCCTTCCTTCTCCACAACAGCTCTGGTTTGCAGTGATGGATCATTTAAATTAACAATAGAAATAACTATGGATTAGATTTGTATCATATAACTTATTGTCTTTCTTCCTTGTTACTACTGCCTTAAAACAATTGATCACAGTGACCCTGAAACAACTGATGAATTAACATTGGCCAGCTAACATAAACTAATTAACACTACAGAAATACTCTCTTTCCACTACTACTACTATTAGAAATAATACTGTGTTTCAGTGCTACATGTAGATTATAAGCCAAAACTTCAACTGCAAATTTTGCAGTTTGTTCTCATATAATTTTTTTCTTCTTCTTTTCAGAGGTGATGTAAATATTTGTGGTTAAACAAATGGAAAATTTTCAGGCCTGTGCTGCATTTCAGTTGAGTGCCCGGTATTGGCTGGTATGTTGGAACAGTGTTTTTCCCTTCAGGACTCCAGCCCCCTCCAGTTTAATGAACATGTTGCACTCTCCCTTCTCAGGATTAAACAGACAACGTTAGCATTTGGTGTAGCAATTAAAGAGCTTGTGATCTCCAAAGCTAAAAGTAGAAGAGTAAATATTCTCCATGTTAACACTAGCATGGTAATGAAGACTGTCGTCCCCTAGAATATAAGTCTTTTTTTGTGCCAGCTCCTGTTACATCCTATTGTTATGTTTTAAAGTTAAGTGACTTCTACCAGCTGTGCAAATAAGTGCATGTTTGCACTAATGTCATAACCTTTAGATGATCTCTTGGATTTGTGCGATGTCAAATGCTGCGTTCCATTTACCTGGTAAGTTGGATGTTGGAGCTGAGAGTGACGTTCCACTAGAAAAGTCTCAAAAACAGGAACAACAGTATTTGTTTTCCTTCTTAGCAAGGTAGAGCCATTCATGCATCACTAGCAATACAATGCAGTGCTTGTTTGTTTTTTTTGCATTTAACACCACTGCAGCACGTTCATGGATAGAATCTGATCAGTGCTCTGCATATGGCTTATTTAGCGAGTCACAAATACACACACATACACAGTGGCAGTACAGATTAAAAAGTTTTACAGTTTTACTAATGCTTATGTTCACAGCCACAATTTTGGATTGTTAAGTTGGGGTTGGTGGGGCTGCTCTGACTTTACAAGTTGGAAATCAGTTGAAAATTCTAACTGGAAACTTGGAAAGTCTGGCTTCAAATGGAACTCAATAATAGAGAGTCCTTAATACCGCCACCTCAGGCCCAGAGCTCTGGATGTGAGCAAAGCAGCCCCGCCCACCTTCTGTCTGTGAGGGGCAGCCAATCAGAAGAAAGTTGGCTTCCTATTTTTGAACCATGAACCATGCAAAGTTACTCTAGAATACTACAAGGAAAGAAAAATGGAGCTGGAAATGAGCATATACTATAGGTTCCTTTTAATAATGGTCTCAGATAAGAGCCAAACACCACTCTCCTAGTCAAAAGTGTGTTTGTGCCTGTACCACCACCCTACCTCCCAGCATGTTGCACTATGTCTGTGTTGCTTTAACAGCTGGCGTCTACTGCCCTTAAGTAGGCATAAAAAATCAGTTATTGCAGGTTTTAAAGTGTAACTGAGAAGCTGAAAAGCATGCCCCCAAAACCTTTGAACCACTCAAGCTGTTTCTCTTTCACTGGCTTTCAAGTTGACCTTTATTGTCTCCATAAATCTACAGATAAATAAGTAAATATAGGAGAAGATTAACACCATCGCTACATGGAAGGTCATCATTTACTTTGAGAAAAACTGCATTTCTCCTTCTTCTGCACAGTGCGTCAATTACAATTTTGAACACTCAGTATTAAAAACAAAAGCTTCTTATCCTCAAGATGGATCAATGAAGTGGAAATCATCTTCTGTTAAACATTGAGTAAACTTAATATCTTCTAATAAGGGACGCAGAAAAAATGTTTTTGATCCTGTATATGTGACAGAGCACTCATAAACCTTTCTGTTGGAGGTAAAAGGCGAAAAGGTGATACTACAAATGGTTTCTAAATGGCTATCTGTGCTGTAGATGGCGGTTTAGTGATTGTAATTGCAAAGTTCTCATTGAAACTGTGTCACAGGAGGTTAGCACTTCAAAATTACAAATTGCAACAAAAAGGCTATGATTAAACAGTCAGCATTTGAACCATAGAAAGGTCATAACTGTTATTACACTTATCCAATTTTTGATAAAACATGGAGGTCAATGCATTTGACTGATTATTGACTCACAAATTGGAGATGTGTATTTTACAAGAGACCTGTGTGACTTGTCTCTGTGTTTGAGTTAATTTTGAGTTCATTGTGTATAACTGTCAGCATTTTGATTGCTTCATTAAATAACCCTGTGCTGTTTTGATTGCCATGCACCTGTGTAGTTGTGCTCATAAGTTTACATACCCTAGTTCTTAATACTGTGTATTGTTTCCTTTAACATCAATGACAGCTTGAAGTCTTTCGTGGTAGTTGTGGATGAGGCACTTTATTTTCTCAGATGGTAAAGCTGCCCATTCTTCTTGGCAAAATGCCTCCAGCTCCTCTAAATTCTTGGGCTGTCTTGCATGAACTGCACATTTGAGATCTCCCCAAAGTGGCTCAATGATATTGAGGTCAGGAGACTGAGATGGCCACTCCAGAACCTTCACTTTTTTCTGTTGTAGCCAATGAAAGGTCGACTTGGCCTTGTGTTTTGGATCATTGTCATGTTGAAACGTCCGAGTGCGTCCCATGCGCAGCTGATGAGTGCAAATTTTCCTTCAGTATTTTCTGATAGCCTGCTACATTCATCTCACCATGAATTTTGACCAAGTTCCCTGGGCCTGTGTAGCTCACACATCCCCAAAACATCAGCGATCCACCTCCGTCTTGAAACAGCCACACCACTTTTTTTCAGAGAGTCCTGTATGTCAGCTGAAGTTATTTGTGGGTTTTTCTTTGTATCCCAAACAATTTTTCTGGCAGTTGTGG
>VUQS01021595.1:2248-14176 GCA_015108495.1 Heterochromis multidens | reverse complement strand
TGTGGCTGCTGCAAGGAGTGCGGAAACCTGGAGGGCCAGGCGTGCGACCCCGGGAACCGGAGCGTGTTCTACGGGCTGTGCGGGACCGGGCTGCGGTGTCGGGCGGACCCTCGGCCCATGGGAGGAGGAGGAGAGGAGGATGAAGAGGAGGAGGTGTGTGTGTGTGAGGAGCAGGAGCCGGTCTGCGGCAGTGATGGACGAACGTACATGAACATGTGTCAGTTCAGAGAGGCCGCCTTCTCCAAACCGGAGCTCCACACCACAGGGAGGGGGCCCTGCAAGACAGGTAGGAACACCTGGCTGAAGCTCACCTGTAGGCCTGCTGCAAGAACCACAAAATGTGGAGGGAGCACCAGGTCCACATCTACACTGAGAAAATGTCTCTTGGGCCTGATGTGGAACCAGTTCTGCTTTGAGGACTGGAGCACAGGTCAGCAGGAAGTCAGAGCTTCCATCTTTGGTCCCAGCAGGGTTCTGAAATAAGGGTGACCTTTGTGGAACCAGTTTTAGGTGAGACACTAGGACCAGCACCAAACAGGAACCACTTTAACCACAGGTCGAATAATCAGCTGACAATAACCAGCAGCTGTTCTCATAATCAATTTATTATTTCATCATTTTTAAATAAAAAAATAAATAAAAAAAAGTTAAATATCTTCTCAAAGCAGAAGCTTTCCTTTAGTTTCCTCTTTTCTCTTTGCAAACTGCATATTTAGAGTTTTTTAGCCTTCAGACTGCTGAAAGCCGGCCCTCCTCTGAAGTCAGTGTTTCAGGTTTCATGTTAAAATTCAACATCTGGACTGGAAAAAAAAAGATCTAAATATTTCCACAGAAGCCAGTTCCTCATCCTGCTGAGAAAAGGACAGTTCACCCCAAATCAGCCTTTTTCTCCAGCCTGTGGTGATGTTTCAGCTGTCTGTCTTCTCTCCAGTAAAATGGAACTAAATGGTGCTCAGTGGAGCTCAGAGTACCAAAAACAGACCAGAAACCTGGTTGTGAGCAGTTTTCTGTAGGAACTATTTTCTGTCTGCTGTCTACATCCGCCAGCTAAAAGAAGCATGCAGCTAGCTAACATTACAGCTCAGCTTTATGGGTGTAGTTTGGTCCTTTTTTGGTGCTTTGAGCTCCACAAGCTGAGCATCATTTAGCTGCATTATACTGCAGGGAAGGCAGACATCTGCAGAGCTGATATCTCCACAGGACAGAGGAAAGGTGTGTGCTGGATTTGTGGTGGACTGTCCCTTTAAAGCGGCCCTCGGCTGGTCCTCAGGCCCTCAGTGTTTTCTTCTCGTCTATTTTGAGCCGTGAGTTTGGTCAGTGGAAACTGAGGCGGGCGTTTTTCTGTTTTTGTGGCGTTCAGTTAAAAATGGAAACAAAGCGCAGGCGTCAGATTTCCAGTGAAAAGGCGACCTCGTGTTTCTCTGCTGGTTTTCCCGCCGCATCATCCACGGCTGCCAAGAAAAGCTCTCAGTCAGAGTGCACAGGAAATGCAGTAAAAAGTCCATCCATCCATTCTCTTCCGCTTATCCAATTCAGTAAAAAGTCAAACCCCAGAAAAAGTAAATGGACGGGTTTTTATACCACGCTCACACCAACGCATCAGAGAGATCAGTATCTGCACAAGGATGCAGCAGCCAGGGATTGAACCACCAACCTTCTGATTAGTAGATGAGCTGCTGTACCGCCTGAACTACCCAGAAAATAGAAACGCCAGAAGCAGTCTTGATTCACACTGAGCAGGCCTACAGGGGCCCAGAGGCTCCAAAAACATGACTGCAGCCCTGAAACCACCACGCAGAGTAAAACCGCAGGGCTGCGTAGGTACGGAAGGTCAGAGGTCACCTCGTTTCTTTTACTGCAGGGCAGAGGCTGTGCTCACACCTCTTTCATGGTGTGTGTGAGTTAAAACAGAGAAAAAGACTAAAGTCATTTAAATGAAGACATTTTCTGTGTGTTTTCATTTTTATTTCAGCACCTCGAATGTTTTGTCGTAGTTTTGGGTCACTGCAGTGAGGCTGGCTCTGGGTCGGTGGTTGGGGGGTAGCAGAGGGTCAGTAGGGTCTGTAGGTGCAGGACTTTGGGTTCTGAACAGACTGAGCCTGGATCAGCTGTGGTCATTAGAGTCTGAGAGCTGAACAAACACTTGGAGCTTCAACTCCAGCTGTAACTTGACCTTTGACCTTTTATAAGCGATCCTTTCTGACTGTGACCCCCCCCCCATTCAGACTGAGAGCTCCACCCGCCTCTGTGCTCTGTTCCAACAAGCAGCCAGTGTGTGAGGGGAAACACTCCATCACTGTTCTGCTCGCCGTTGGTCGTGTTGCACTCAAACAGTGATGTCACCACAGCTCCGCCCCATTTCCACCAGCACTGAGGGTGTGAGGACTCGCTGCAGGATTCTCCTGAACCATAGGTGTCGCCACTCAGACAAACATCCATATCAGCGCTGGTGCAGGAGGAGAAGTCGCCATTCGCAAAGGTGAGGACATCGGGTATAATGGGCCCTTTACACCCCGACAGCGCCTCCTCCTGTTCAGCACTCGGCTCTGTCTGACACCCCAGCGACTCCGCTTTATTTTTTCACCACCTTCACACACGTGCAGCTTAGAGAAAATAAATACGTTCAACAATAAAGAGAATTTTACAGAACTTTAACAAAATGTTTGCAAAGCTGCATAATTAACAGAACCAGATAATGAAACAGTAAAACCATTAGCACAAACTGGAAATGTAAAAATGTTGATGAAACGTCTGCTGTAGAAATGAGGAGAAGGAGAAACTCTCAGCTTAAAGATGCAGATCAGCTCTGAGGTCACACGGGTCCTGAATCAGCTGTTTGCAGCTCATTCCTCACATTTAATGGAGAGAAAAAAAGACACTCACAAACACCAGTTACACACTTCACTGTGAGATTTCTGCTGCACACACCCCTCACCTGTCTCTGTCTCACTCACCTGTCCCAGTCCCGGTCATTAAGGTCCCTCCTCAGAGTCAGGTGAACGGGACGGGCAGCAGTCTCGTGTTTCTCTGTGAGGTGTTTGCTTTTCCCATGGCGCTGGTCGAGTGGACGAAGGAGGGACGAGACATCATCCTGCCCGGAGACGACCCGCACATCTCTGTCCAGGTATATATACACCTGAACTTGTAGCCCCGCCCTTCTGTGACAGATTTCAGTAGCTGTCTGATTTAATCTGTCTCACAGTCTCGAGGTGGTCCTCTGAAGTTCGAGCTCTCCAGTTGGCTGCAGATTGAGGGGGCAGAGCCAGGGGACTCGGGGACCTATCGCTGCACAGCCCGTAACAACCTGGGAACCGTCTCGGCCTCGGCTGTACTGGGAGTACTGGGAGCAGGTGAGACAGGTGTTTCAAACAGGAGGAACAGAAGCTAAAAGAAACACTTCAGTCTGTCTCACTGACTACTTTTACCTGTCTCGCTGATGTCTCGTCTACCTGTCTCCTCTACCTGTCTCACCGATACGGCTCTCTGTTTGTACCTGTCTCACTGTCGTTTCCACCTGTCTGTGGCTCTGTCAGAGGACCTGTCGTCCTACCTGGCTAACAGTGTATCTGAGAGGAAGCAGCTGATGGACATCACAGACTATGACCCGGACTTCTACTGACCCTCGTGATGTCACTTCCATTGTGCGGCAGACACGCTCAGGTGACGCACTTCAGAGACTTTTCTTTTAGCGTCTCCTTTATGTAACCAGAGGATGGCGCTCTGAGGATAAACTAACAAACACTAAAATATAGATTTTTCTTCTCTGTGTATGCAAACATTACTCTGACATCACACAGGGCAGTGACATGGAGACTTGGCGTGCTGGGCGTTTGAGCTCGAGTCTCCTGTCGGACCTGTCTGTGTGAAACTTTTTTATTATAAATAAAGGTTTAAAAAAACTAACTGTAGTTTCTGATTTTGATTTTTGAGACATTTTATTGACAAACAGATAAATGTGTTCACATAAAACACTTGACGCGCCGCCCTCTAAAAGACCCTCATGCTTTTACTCATAGAACTGAGGTTATAGCCAGATTGCTCCTCCTCTTTGCTTTCAAATGCCTGTAAAGCAGTGGCATTCCATTAAGGCAAGTAGTGCTTGCCTTGCTTGCCCAGTGAATTCTAAAAATGGGCATTTCAGTATTTTGGCTGCTGCTTTTTTTTCTTTTTTTTTTTCTTTTTGCAAGTGACCATATTTGGACAAGAGGGAGAAGTCAACTAATGTTAACTAGCTTGGTTAGCAAGCTGCATCCACAGAATGTATGGGAGCCTCACAGAGACACTGATACATCCTATCAAAAGAGGCCACGCCCCTAATAATGTAAACTTTAAGCCTTAATACAATTTAAACAGGTGAGTTATAATAAATTCTCCCAGGTACAGGTGTTATGAAGGTGAAAGTATCCACAGAGACCAAAACAGTTTTTGTATCAGGCTGTAAACATGTTTATTTCTGCTGTAAAGTTTTGGCATGGGAGTCTATGGGGACTGACTCACTGCTGCCTCTGCTGGACGCTGGAGGAGCTCCAGAGGTTTAGAGAGTTTTGTGTTCTTAGTCATTTCCTTTGCAGTGAGATCTTAAAGCAGCAGGTCAGTGTAATGCATATTGGGTCACTGTAAACTAGACTTTGAGAGGTGTTAAAGGAACTTATCATCATCAGGTTTTAATCTGCAGCAGCAGAAACAGCAAGACTCACTGAAACAGTCTGATGATAGCTGAAGGTTCATCTGAGGCTAACAAAGGGTTGAGTGTTGAGGAACCTGCATCGAGGCTTCACAGCAGCTGGAGCTTGGCTGCTGCGTTTCTGTTGATTAATAGATTCACCACATGTTGCTTCAGTTTCCTGTGAATGTTAGACGGATGGATGGAGAGGATTTCATTACTGCTGCTGGTCTCAGAGGAGCTTTAACTTCCAGGGATCTAAATCTGGTTCAGTCTGGCTTGTTTTGAGGAGGTCCTGCTGCCTGAGCATCTACACATCATGTTTATAGTGTTCAGCAGTAGGAGGGTCAGAATGAGGTCAGGTTCTAAAATACATCTACAGAACATCTGAGAGGGTTTGCTGGCACGGAGGTCCAAAATTCTGGAACTGATCATAAAATAATTTTTAAAAACGTGATTTTAAAAGGGAGCAAAGGATAATTTGAGACATGAGCAGAAATTAAGAAAGGGCACTAACACCAATATTTTCTGACATGATTTGACGTTTCAGGGGAGAGAAGAATCCCCGTCAGCTGACCTCTGGTGCTGGTTGAAAACGTTCCAAAATGAAAGTTGTGCCAATGTTGGAGATGTAAAATCGCCCCCTGCTGGACATCTAGCAAAGGAAAGTTTGTCTTCAAGAATAGTTTCATCTTCTCCTTTTATCGATTAGAACAAAATGAAACAAAACAGATGAAGAGAAGAGTTTGTCATGAGAGGGACTTAAACTCTTCCACATGCACGTCTTGTTCTGTAGACCACATCTCATCATACAGAGCTAACTGTCAGAGATCTAGATGTTTGCAACACAGCATCATAAGCTGACATCAGGAGCTGGAGGAGAGAGGCATTATGGTCCAGAGGCATTAAGTTCCTTAACTGCAACAAATGAGACAGAATTTAAACGTACCGGCTTAAAAGTGATGTTTATATTTCAGAAACTGTGTGTACGTGGATGTTTAGTGAGCAGATAAACCTGATCGGTCCTCTGTTTCATGCCTCACAAAGGTTTTACTGAAGAGGTGACGTTGCTGGTTCAAGTCTGCAGCAGATGTCGTGACCTGCATGAAAATGAACCACAGGAAGTTCTGAAACAAAGTTTTAGTTGATAAGTCTTTTATTTTCTGAATTTCTGACTTGTGAAGTCTCTGCAGCCATAATCAGAGGTGGTTAAATTCTCTAAATAAGAAGAGAAGGAGCGTCAGTGCTTCCTTTATTGCCTCCATTAGCAGAGGAGACAGCGGACCATCCTTTATCAAAGGAGAGGGAAAATGCCGTCCCATAATTCACAGCGATGCACCATCAGGTGCTTCATGGAAACAAACCATCAGGTCATGGAGATGGTCAGTAATAGTGTGCTTTCCATTTCATGCTATAACCATAACAGTGTGTTTACGCCCCCCTCTGTGCTATGTGGGTGCAGTACCCATTTTCACCACATGAATTTCATGACATTTACCAGTGTGTACCATCCAGGGGGCGCTGTCTCCCTCTGTTTGAAGAAACAATAAAACCCAGGGAGGACATTTCCATCACACTAACGTGTACAGACAGTTATCTGCTCCTGAAGGTGCAGAATATTCCCGTAAGGACACGATTTCTGGTGCTGCTGTTTTTGTTTCAATGACCAATCACAGGGAGGCTGTGGCTCAGGAGGTGGAGCATGTCGCCTTCTAATAGGAAGGTTGGTGGTTCAATCCTCAGCTCCTTCAGCCTGTGTGCTGAAGTGTCCTTGTCCAAAATACTGAAGCCCAGACTGCCCTCAATACAGCTGGCAGAGTTTGAGTGTGATGGTCAGAAAGTGCTTAGAGGCAGAGAGTAAAGCTCTGTGTGAACGTGGCTTGTAGTAAAAAGCACTTAGCAGATGATTTAGCTTGTTTTCAGGTTCCTTTTAAATGTATCTGTATTCCTGAACAGTGACCTGCAGACAGAAACTAAAGTCTTGGCCCAGATTTCCATTATCAGCTCTCCAGATGTCCTGGCTGCACTGAAGCCCTGAAGGAGATCAGCTGATGGGTTCCCAGATTTCCAACAGATTAACATGAGATTAGGTTTCTACAGTTTCCACTGAACCTTGTCATGCATAAATTAAAAATGTGCATAAAAGCAGGTGCATGGAAACACACGATGCCTCGTAAACAAACTGTTTTTCCAGGTTTGCTGTGGACTGGAGCACCAGCTGAGCACATCTGTCCACAGACTTCTGGACATGCAGCGTTTCTGTTTCTTCTTCACAGAGAATTTTTATTTTGCAGCCAGAATGAAAAACATATTTTCCTGTGAAAGATGAAAGAGATGCAGATCAGCAGCAGGCGGCGGTTTGTGTACTGTGTGTGTCTGAGAGGGCCGGTCTGAGTCTTAGACCTGATGGGGACATCATGTCTGGTCCTCAGTCTGAAACAGACCTTAAAGAGCTGTTTGATGGTTCAGTCTCGCTTTCAGGGTCCAGGTTAGAGCCAGGTTCGGGTCAGGTATTGGATGGGCGTCCGCAGCCACGTGTTAGTGTGTGTGTGTTTAGTTTTTACTGTCTAACCTGAAAACCAGACCAGGTGGAAGCTGTTCATCTTCACGTGTCCTCACTGAAAAGGGATTAGCGGCCCTAGCAGACATAAATGAACCCAGCTTCAGTTTCTGACTGTTAGAGGGCCTGAGTCTGTCTGTGGTTCACAGCATCATAGCAGTGCTCAAGCCAACAAAAGGAACATAAGTATTTATTTTATTAAAAAAATAACCTTTTACTTGTTTACTGATTTATTTATTTCAACACCCATGCACTCACACAGAGCCCAATCAGATCCAAACTTAACAGATTAATCAACAGATTTCTACAGTTCACAGAGATGATGGTCTTTCTCCACAGGCTCTTCATCAAGTGATTAAACACCTCCCTCATCTTCCTCACTGCTGGACGACTGATCCAGAGAGCTGCTGCCTGCTGCAGTTCCCTTTCTTTCTCTTTTCTTTCTTGACATTGTGCTGCAGTTGGCAAAATCAGTACTGTACATGATAACTAAGGGTTAATCTGTGTTAAAGTCATTTATAATATTTAAGGTAAAAAAATTATATAGGTAACTAAGTAACTAACACTTGGAGCTGACTGTAAGTGCACACTTAGGTTTTGGACTTTCATATTGCACGTGTCTGTCTGTGTGTCCTCTAACACTATGTGGTAATATTTCAGTCAGGCGATGCAAATGACCCAAACTAGTCAGCCATTACATGCTTTTAACCACGGAATAAAATATGAAATTATAAAATAACGGGTTAGAAAGGGCACTTTTCAAATAAGTGACCTAAAGGACAGGTGCTTGAGCACCACCTGGAGTCTATCTGTACGCCTGCCTGCACTTTATGGAAAAAATAACTGAAGGTTTCTGAGTAACCTGCAAAATGTTCCTCAATGAACACGACTAGACAGAAACATTTTATTTTAGTTTCCATAAATCCAGCATAGATAACGTGTCTGAACTGAAATAAAACAAATCTTCTTTCCTTCAGTTTTTCTCACAGTGATGCTGATTTTGCCCATAAAACACTAACATCCTGCTAATGCCTGCTGATTGGTCAGTTAAGGGTTTAGGGCAGGACGTCCTCTCTCGATGGCGCCTGTTTCCAAATGATAACTCCATCAGATGTCAGCAGTGTAGTTTCTTCTGCATGTGTGCAGAAGAAACAGTTTGTTGTGGTGGTTGAAGGTGATGCTATCAGGAGGCTGCTGCTCGTTTCACGCCCCAAATCAAAATGGAGGATGGTGTAAAGCAGTTTGTGGTGTTGTAATGTCTCTTAATACTCACAGAAAGGTATTTTAAATTTAATTTTAGAAATCTGTAAATCATCTAAAAATTGAACTGTCTATTATCTCGAGCCCTTCTATCAAAAAGATGATGAACATTTCCAGATAAAAAATGTTGGTGTTGCAGTTCACAGTGTGGCCTGATGGTTGCAGTGTTGTGTCACTGTTTTAAGGCGTAAACTCAGACACACTGAAACAGCAGCATGTCGGGTTTATTCTCCTGATGACAGATCTACAGATGAAGAAGAGGAGCTGATGAAGTAGAAGAAGAGTTGGTGTCATTTAAAAGATGAACTAGACCATGAAAATGTCAGAGGTTTAGATATGTCTCTTTTCTGCTTAATTTTGTATTCTGTAAATCTTTACTTAGTTTTTTACACTTATACAGATAGTGGTATATCACAAAGCCCTGTAAGAGGACCTCTGTTTATGTTTTTATTTTGACCTTTAATGTCTCTACTTGGAGACTTCCTGTGGGAATTAAGGTAAATATCAGTTTATATGCAGATGACTCTCTGATTTATGTTCTCATTCTACGAACAATCCTAAAGATATCCCAAACATCTCTGGAGCTGCAGCTGCTTACAAGTTCCGTTCAGAGCAGCTTTGTCTTTGATGTTTGAGGGTTTTAGTAATTGCAGATCTACAGATGAAGATGAACCTCTGCTGATGAAGAAGAGGAAGAAGTGGTTTCATTTAAAAGATGAACCCAACTGTGAAAATGACAGAGATTTAGCTTTATGTCTCTTTTCTGCTTAATTTTCTGCTCTGTAAATCTTTTAGTTTGTTGATGAAAAAGAGGGTGAGTTAAAATGACAAAAATATTGAGATTTATCTCTCGCAGTTAATAGTTAGTAGTAGTTAGTCTATGTCACACACGCACACGTTTCACTTTAATGTTACATGTAGCACCTGGTTCCAGAGAAACGTTGTTTCATTTCACTATGTACTGTATAACATGTATGTAGCTGAAATGACAATAAAGCTCACTTGAACTTGAACTTGAACTTGAACTCTTATCTGCTTCATATTTTGCTCTGTGAATGTTTACTTGGTTTTGTGCTCATATACAGATGGTGGTGTTCCACAAGGCTTTTTAATTGTTTGCTGGGAGACTTCCATCACAATTTTAAGGTAAAGGTGAGATTATATGCAGATGACACTTTGCTTTATGTTTCCATCCTACCAACCCTGATTATTAGCTCAAACTCTGTTGATGATGAGCCTTAGAGTTCCTTTATCTGCCTTGATCCTGATGCTATAAACAAATGAGCAGTTTTCCAGGATGAATCTCCAGCCTGTGAATCCAAAATATCTTCCAAACTCTCCAGGAAACCTTTATCTGGAAGACTTTAAAATCTGCCAAAGACTTAAAAATTATAGTCGTTTGTTTATCTTGTCAGTCCAGTTTCATTTAGTGCTGGATTTCTGTTGTGCTCATTTAAAGCTGGTTTGCTTTGGCTGAATCTAATAAGACAAGGAGCCACGACTTCCAGGAGCTGACGGAGCTTCTAAAAGTCTTTAGTTTGTCCAGGATCAGAAGCACTTCAGCTGAAAAAGATCTCCTCATTGGTCCACCCATCAGTGGTGTGGTCAGTGATTCCTGTGCTGTCTGTCTGTGAGGTGTTACAACAGCTGAGACCAAATTGAGACAGTAGAAAGATGAAGTATGTGTCTGTAAATCTGTAAATGATTGCTGTTTTTATTGTTTATACTCTGAAATATTACAGCACAGTCAGATGAATGCTCTGGGCCACCGTACTGGCAGAAATAAACACTCAGCAGTGATTATTGTTCACTTTAACGTTTCGCTCGTTCACAGTCGCAGACACTTTTATTCCTGCCTTAAATCTATGAGAGACCATCTCAGGAGGCGCTTCCTGTCTGTGGCACACTGCAGCTTGTCTGTCAGCTCCAGGAAATTCCAGGTTCACGGCAAGCTGCAAATAACTTCCAGACCTTATCAGCCAATCAGAGGCCAGGAAAGACAGCAGAGGAAAGAAGAGTCTACTTCATTTATTGGATTTCTACTCATTGTTTTAAGGGATGATGCACAATGATCACCAGTTCAGGGCTATCAAAAATTATTTTAAAATAAAATAAAATAAAATAAAGAACAGATAGACAACACTTCAATCCATGTATTTTTTTTTTTTACTCTAGCATTTTATTTTATTGTATTTTATTTTATTTTATTTATGCTGCACATTGATCATCAGGGTCATCAAAAACAAAGTTAAAAAAAACAAAACATGGGTAACATTTTTTCATTTATTTTTCTTAATTTAATTTAATTTAATTTATTTTTATGTACAGTATTTAAAATAAATAAATACATAAAATAAACCTAGAATTTAAATAAAAGAATTGCGGTTTTTATTTATTCTTTATTTTATTTTATTAATTTAATTAATTTGTCTAGATTTATCTTAATCTGCTTATTTGTTTTTCTTGCTGTTAACTGAATTTATCTGATAAATTACTGCATCCAGAGACTGTCTGCTGATTTTTGAAATGCTTATTGGTCACTGGGAAGAAACAGCTGAAGAGATGCTTATTCTGAAAGCCCAACTGTAGCAGAAAACAGCATAAATATAAACATATTCAGATGATTCCGTGTCTGCACGGTCTGGAGAAGATCAGGGCCCTATACTACGAAGCCGGATTTTGGCTTATCCAGGTAACTTCAGGGTTAACCCCGGGTTTTCTGTACTATGAAGGTGATTCACTTCTTAAATTGCCATAGTAACGTATGCTGTGAGATTAGAGATCAACAGGTATGAAATCGGTGCCTACTGACCAATCAAGTCTCCAGAAACTAGCAGCAACATTCCTGGAAAATGCCTTGGACCTCTGTGGAGAGAATAGGAGGGTCTAAAGTTTTTCTAATGTCTTTGTATTTCCCCGAAGAGCATCAGTAATAAATATAGATTCTTAGACTCAGTCCTTGATTTTTTTTTTCTTTTGGCAGCAAACAATTTTATAACAGTTTTATTGTTCTATAAGCATTCGTAAAACAGGAGTACTCTGTACTTGCTGACCTCGTATCAAATACAAATTTGTTTGAAATCTGTTTTGATATTTAATCTTTACTCTCAGACCTTAAACAGCAGCAAGTCTGCAGCTGAGAGAAAAAAAAAAAACTAAAACTGTCAGGATCAGGTTATGTTCAGAGTTTCACTTTAAAATCAGCTGATTCTTTTATTCACAGCATGTTTTAAGCACAGTATAGATTCTCTGCTTGGGAATATGTTTTATATGTGCAGCTTGTTAAGCTGTACCTAAAACCACTGAACAAAGAGCAGACTGTGCGTTGCACTGTCATGGGAATGTCCACATATTCATTTGGTAAATTAGAAAATGTCTAAATGTTGTTCTACTTGATTCTAATCTGGTGCTGAGTCTCTTTCACACTGCTGGAAACACAGAACAC
>VUQS01021592.1:10616-30403 GCA_015108495.1 Heterochromis multidens | reverse complement strand
TACAAAGCTTTTTTGAGAAAAAAAAAAAAAAAAAAAAAGACAAAATCTCCAAAGTGTTCATGTCCTGGTAAATATGATATTGGCCAAGGGGGAGTAATGAAGAGAGAGATGATGATGAGTAGAGAAAATGGATGTATGTGTCTGAAATAAAAGCCAAAACGGGAACAGCACAACACTATGTGAGTTATACTGTGTGAATTCAAAGAAAAAAAAGGGAAAAAAAAGAGGCAAAGAGGAGAGAACTGGGGAAATGAGGTCAGTGGATAAAAGTTATTCTTGAATGACATCAGCTCTCTGCTTTCGTTCAGTTGGCTCCAATTGAACTTGAGGCCAAGTGCCATGCATTGCCACAAACATAGAGCCTTTTTTTTTGCTTTAATCCCTGAATCACACTCAACATAAAGAGCACAAAAAAAAGAATATGAACAACTCAGCAATTGAAGGTCCCTGCAACATGAAATAATTTAATATTTACCTCTGAAGTACCACAAAAAAGCCTTGCCAGCGATGTGAAGGTGTATGTAATGTGAGAGAAGGTCTTAGCATATTGTTATACTCAACTCTCTGTTGGCAGTCATCCTTGGATTGAGTCAACAAGGAATCTTCCTGATGCAGCAAAATCTGCTTTCATGTTGTGTTATTATTATTCTTGCTTATGGGCAAAATTTAAGGCAGTCATGGATGTGATGTTGGAGGTGGTGATTGAGGGGGTTTACAAAATGGCTTGAGACGCCATACAGCCAATAGTCAGACATCACCACGTGAATGCACCTAAATTAGAAGGACGGATGTATTCTGTTTATTCTATTTAGGGAAGCCTATAACATGTAAGGCTTGAAGTATCTGTGAGTTAATCAATCAAATACGCTCTGTGTTTAGTCTGCCATGTAGCACAGAAGTATTTAGCGTAATTTGAAAGCGGTATTAAAAAGGATTATTAGATGTGAGGATGTCACTGCTAATAATTTGCTCGAGCCACAAATGTGAAATTCATTAAGCCAGTCCTTCACTACTCCTCTAAATGTAGATCCTTTAGATAAAGCCGCAGGGCCTGATAGCTATCAGACATAATTAAACTGATAATTGTGATTGCAAGAATTCTCTTTGGGCTGTAATTATAAGGCAGAAACATTGGATGTTCTTTCTGGCCTATTTACAGGCAAATTGCACTAACTTGATTTTTATACAGCACAATCTGTAAGTATTTGGATTTTTTTGTTTGTTTTTTGCTCTAAATTCAAGCATTTTATATTTAAATTGAAAAACTGACTTAGGGCAAATTACAAGCTTTTAGCTGTAATTGGTTATATCTATAGTCACTGTGGTTGTCACTGGATACAGTGGTGCCACAATCTTTCAGAAGCTAGGTTGACTGTGTCCTTGACCAACTCCAGGCACCAGGTGCTTCACAGTAGCTGTTGACTTCTACATAGGGTATACAAACGATACAATAAATACAGAGAGACATTCACTATGGCGATCAATAACAAGATCTTGCAGACTCTAATGATTAATTGTTTGGATTCCTATGACTTATTTCACAATCCTGTATTCTATTTGGCGATCAATCCAAATATCATTGTCATTCGGCTGGCCTGTCTTCAAACTCCCATCTTTTGCAACTGCCTAGTCAGTGACATAGCCACAAAGCCCCTGCAGGGACTTCCACAGGGAGGTCTCTGTGTTCTCCTGCACTTTTATGCTTTTTCAGCTGCTCCTGTAGATCAGAGTACTTATGCTTTTTGTTTTACCAATGCTGAGCAGGACCTTTGTGAGGCTAACCACAGAATCAGATCAGGTCTGAGTCTGGTTGTAATGATTTCTGGTGGGAAGGTGTGCTTCAGGTCTGGATCAATCCAGGCCTATTTGATATGCAGCAAGCTGGAGTCTTTTATTGCAATTGCCCTCTTTGGTAGATTTCTAGCTGACACATAGGCCATAGTGTTTGAGAAGCTAGACACTAGAGGTTGGAAAGCATTGTTGGATATCCTCCTCTGCTTCAGCTCTAGTACAAATGCAAGGCTTGTAATTCAATTAATTCACATATATGAAATATTTATTTTCCTTTACTTTCCTCCCTGGGTATTTGTCACAGTCTCAATAAAAGCCTTATTGGTTTTTTTTTTAAGGCTCTTCGATCTCCACAAAAGAACTGTGGATCTCAGTCATGGTGAGCACTGGGTTCTTGGTTTGACCAGTACCTTTCGTCTTTAATTACAGTCTGGCTGAGTGGCCAGCTTTAGGAATACTGCTGATGGTTCCAAAGTTCCTGTATATGAGAATGACCACACTTTAGAGCTCATTTAGTTGCTCAAGAATTTTTTTTGCATTCTTTCCAAGATGTGCATTGCAACAACCCTGTCTCAAAGGCCTACAGACTATTTTATTGACCTCATGGCTTGGCATTTGTGTGCCTTTCCTAATTATGCCCAGTGAATTTTATTAGGCACATGTGGATTCCCATCAACTTGTAAAAGCATTTCAAGGACTACTGATTGAAGTGGTCGTTGAAAGTGTCTTGTTAGTGTCATAACATAGTGCCTAAATATTTAAAAATAGGATATTTCAGTTAAAAAAAAAAAAAAAATAATATTTTTTTTTTGCTAGTACTGTGTAAGGTTTGCCAAGAAAAACAATGAATAAAATTAATTTAAAAAAACTTTGAAATAACAAAGGTTTTTTACACAACAACTGTTCTAGTCATTATTTGCATCTTTTATACATGAGAATGCAGAATCAGCCACAATATTGGGCTCTACCCTACCAATTCTCTTGTGCAAATTCCAATGTCCAGTTGATCCTGTGTCAACGGGGCCGGTAATTTTCTGAGATTTCATAATGACTGAGTGAAAGCCCTGCCTTCTGCACACTCTGCCCAGGTTCTACACATCTCCTAAGGCAGACAGTTTTCCAGTACAGAGAATGTGTCTAGCACAGACAGCTTCCTGCTATGCACTGCATGTGAGAAGGAGCAACTCCCGACCTCCTCCAGACATTGTGTAGAGTTTATTTGAAAATGAAAAAATATGAAAATGTTGAATACCTGCAAAAACTTTCTGTATGTACTGTAAGAAAAAATGAAAAATCCAGTCGCTGATGTTTATTCATATTAATTTCATCTTTTCTATTAATAGCAACCATTTTAGTAGTCTACAATAAAGGTAGTTTATAGCAACAACAACTATTAGTTTAAAGTCTGACATTTTGAAAAACCATCATCAGCTCCAATGGGCTTTACTTGTCAAAATGAATCAGTGTTTGTATGTGCCACATTGAAACCACAGAGTTTTTGTCTCTGGAAATGTACTGCCTTACTCTATGTGAGAGCTCAAATTGAATTTGTATTTCCAACTTGCCTGTTAGTTTTGCCAAAATGTCAATGAATCCCTCAAACTGTTCTCCAATAATGGAAGTCAGTACCATGATTGCATGAAGGAGAACTGAGTGGTTAAACCCACTTTTCCTGTGAGCACATTTACAGTACAGTATTTATTCAGTGCTCAGGAAACTTTAAACCTCATTCAAACCATACTCAAGACAGCAACCAATCATGGGGCAAAAAGAACCAGAAACCAGAAAGTTGGTTCCTAAAGCATGACAAATCTCTGTAATATCTACTGCTGTGACTAGGAAATCTACCTTATAACTGAGAATCTGTCAAGGAGCAAACTCAAACCACCTCTTGCTGGGGATTGTTTGGTTTGACATGATTTATACTGTGAAGAGCGAAAGTGAAACGTAGAGAAAGCAGGAGATTTAACAGAGACACACAGAGAGACAGGGGAAAATAAATCTACAGTACAACACGACCAAAAAGTTGGCAAAAGGAATAAAGTCCAGTCATAATAACAAAAAAGCAAACCAAAGGCAGAGAAGAAGATTCTATCAATCATTCCTCAACACTGGTAAATAATACCCAGATTTAGAAAAGGAATAAATTGCACACTATTTAATAGATTAATCAACTTTGTTCATTAGACTAAAAGACTGTACATTTACACCTGGTCTAGTATGAAGTTATTTTCTTTTCTTTTCTCTTCTTTATTAAATTAGGGGTTATTTTCATATTTGCTGTCATTCTGATTTTGGTTTTCCACATACAGTTACAATTGTGGTCAAAAGATTACATACACTCATCTTGGGCATGAATAGTAAGCCATAGTAAGTTTGGGTTTTGAATAATTTCTTTGAACTGTTCTTTTCCCAGGGTGGAATGATATATACAGCACACATCTTTAATGAGTTTAAAAAAACAAGAATTGGGTGCACTAGTTTGAATTTGTTTTGGATTTTCTTTAATCCACACAGGGTCAACCATATACATACACCCACACTAGTATTTAGTTAAATAATGTCCCTTAATGAGAATGTTCCTTAGCAACTTGTACCTTGATCAGATGCTTTTGTTAGCCATCAACAACCTTCAGGCATAAGTCTGGCTGGATATTTGACCACTCTTCTTGGCAGAATTGGTAGAGTTTATTTAAATTGGTTGGTTTCCTGGACCCGATTTTTAATCCTAGTCCACAAATTTTCAAGAGAGTTGAGGTCAGAGTTTTGGAAAGGCTATTTCATAAGCTTAATGTTAGCATGCTTTATCCAAAACCAGTTTTGATGTGTGTTTGGGATTATCTTCCTGTTGGAACACCAAATTGTGCCCCAGTTTCAACCATCTAGCTGTTGATTTCAGGTGAAATTGAAGAATTTGGAGGTAGTCCTCCTTCTTCATTATTCCATGCCAGCAAAACAGCCCCAGAGGATGATGCTGTCAACATTCTTGACAGCTGTTACAGTGTTCTTAGGTTTGAAAGTCTCACCTTTACTCCTCCAAACATAGCTCTTGTCATTGTGGCTAAATAGCTCAAGGCATTTGGTTTTCCAAATGGGCAGCTGCAAGTTTCATTTGAGCCTGAAGGTGCCAATATGGGAGAAGGTTTCTTGCTTGGTCGGCACCCTCCCAGTCCATGGAGATGTAAAACTGGTTTCAATGTGGACAATGACACTGGTGTTCCAGCAGCTTCCAGTTCATGGTAGGCTTAAGCCTTGGACCTCAGTCCTATTGAAAATTTGTGGACTGTACTTAAAAGCTGGCTCTGTACCAGGAAACCCACCAGGAAGAGTGGTCAAATATCCACCCAGCCTAAATCAACAAACTGTCACATTCTTAGGAACAAGGAATACACTGGCCAGCTCAGTAGCACCAAAAGGCCTGGAGGACCACAGAAGGCAACTAAAGTGCATGATGACAGAATCATTTCCATGGTTAATAAAAGCAACTTCAACAAATAAAGAACAATCTTGAGGGGGTAGGCATATCACTGTCAAAGTCTTCAGGAACACCTTCGTGAATGGAAAAAAAGGAGGGTTTACAAGCAAGGTGCAAACAATAAGAACCAACAGGCCAGATTAGACTTTCCCAGAAAACATCTGAAAAAGCCTGCTCAATTATAGAAAAAACAAATTAATTAATTAATTAATTTAAGAAAATCTTTTGACAGAAAAGTATGGAGCAGGAGAGAAACAGGTCATGAGCTGAAGTATACCACATCATCTGTGAAACATTGTGGAGGCAATGTTATGGCATGGGTATGTATGGCTGCTAGTGGAACTGGGCCACTAGTGTTTATTGATGTGAATGCTGATAGAAGTAGCAGGATGAATTCTAAAGTGTAAAGGCCTATAATCTCTGCTCAGATTCAGCCAAATGATACTGAGCCAAAGCATACCGCAAAAGCAACCCAAGATTTTCTCAAGGTAAAAAATTAGGATATCTTCAATGACAAAGTCAGTCATCTGATCTCAACCCAATAGAGCACACTTTTCAGTTACTGAAGACAAACCTAAAGGCAGAAAGACCAAGCTGCAACTAATGGCTGCTGCAGTAAAAGCCTGGCAGAGCATGTCATCGGAAACGCAGCATTTGGTGATGTCCATGGCTTCTAGACTTCAGACTGTCATTGGCTGCAAAGGATTTTCATCCAAGTATTAAAAACAATCCTTATAGTTATGATTATGTTGTTTATCCAATTCATTTTGAGCCGCTGACAATGAGGAACTGAGTATAAAAATGTATTGATGCATGCTCAAACATCCAGGTAAGGAAATCTCAGAAAGCTGATTTTGCAAAATGTTTCTCCCACTGAAAATGCTATATCCAGTTGAACAGAATCAAATTTCTGTGTATAAAAATGGCTGTTAAAAAACAGTCAATGCAAAATTGTTATAAAACCACTTGAATTAAAGCTGAAAGTCTGCACTTCAATGACATAATGTACTGCCTCCACTGTACTGTACTGCCTCCACTCTAGAGATTCAGGAAACATGGACTGGCAATGTGAAATCTAATTCCTATGCATTTAGCTTCAAAACCTAATCCAGTGAGACAAGCTTCCAGGGATAATATAGATATTTTTGCTCACCAAGGCAAGATCAGTTAAAAGTAATGAAGAAATTATTTACTGAAGTACAGACTTTGAGTAAGAAACCATTTGGCAGTTAGAATCTGATGAAGCAACATAGCAGAGTGGTGTCCCCAACAATTGTAGGAAGTAGGACAGGACCCCCGGAGTTTGGGCGCTCGTGGTAGTGGAGCAGATGGCTGATGGAGACTTGGATGAGACTTTCTCAGGAAAAAGGTGGAGATGGGAGGAAGTGAGTTGCACAAATGAGAGTTTGAAAGGCAAAAATGACATAATAGTATTGAGTTTAAAAAAATGGAAAACAGACACTTAAGTCTAATTGGAAAGTTTTGGGAAACTTGATCTGCCTGCCCTGACATAGGCTTTGCTTCATATTTTTCATATATTTCTTAAATACATACATCTGCCCTTTAATTTTATGTGAATGGCTTGGGGAAAACAAAACAAAAAGAAAAGAAAACAAACAAAAACAAAAACCCTTTACAAGGGTAATATAAATGGAACTAGAGAGCAATCCTTTACCCTGACGATAGCTATACCATGTTTGTTTTGTCCTCCAGCTCAGCTAATCTAATTTACATATAAAGATCCTATTAGATCTCTGATTCCATCACATACACCATGACTGTGTATTTTGGTAGCAACACTGATCATTTTGAAAGCTGTAGTTTTTGGTGTTGTGTAAAATGTTTGTTTTTCCAATCACATAAAAAAAAAAGAAAATGATACACTTTTCAATTTGATGTTTCTACCATCCCCCTTCCACAAAAAAAAAAAGAAGCAAAAACATGGAACAGAGTAAGCATTCAGATTTAACTTTAAAAATATGAAAAGGGGCCAAACAAACTGTTTGAATAATTTATACATATATTTCCTTTATATTTGACTCCAATGACCCTGCATCATTTCACTGATATTTGAGGCAGACAAACTAGAGCCAGAAGGCCTATAAGTGACCCTCTCTTCCCTTTCCTCTTTTCCACTTCACCACCGGCATGTCTGACCAGAGATTGGTAGACAAGTGGCTGTTCCTGAGAGAGAATGAGTCCCATGACCTCAGTAGAAGGGTGAATGCTCACTCTCAATTCACCTACGGTCTGTTTCAGGCTTATTACACAGTAATCTCCAGAAGTTTCCTCCTGCTGGGAATAGCCTCGCCAGCATTTTTAGCAGCAGTGCTCTGTAAAGGAGGAGAGGAAGTTTAGACTATCCTCTTTACTGTGATTTATTACCCCCCACGCTAGAGGTTTGCTCCTGTGTTACATTTGTTTGTCTTTCCAGTAGTCCTTCCTTTCTGTTTTGCGTCTTTGTTGGAGGATAATCTTTATTCATTTGAAGTCATGATGAGGCGATAGCAGGTTTGTTATCAAATGGAATTTGGTGAGGGAGGGACTAGTTGCTGCCAGATTTCTTCTAGTGTGTGTGTGTGTATGTGTGTGTATGTGTGTCTGTGAATGCATGTGTGTGTGTGGAGTGACAAGAGATTGAAAGTGAGAGAGTTCAAATCCTGTATACTCAAGACTTCTGTTTTCCAAACAGAGAGGGCACGGCAGGACAATTGTTTTCTGTCAAAGCGACAAACACAGACTATGCATCTGGAATTTCTGATTATCACTTTCTGGGCAGAAAAAAAAAATATGGATGAACCCCTATGAATAATAATTTGAAACTGTTTCATGGTAGCCCAACTTCATGACTGGAACAGATTCTCAGCTCAAAACAGTCCGGTCAAGGTAAATTATAAAGGATATTGGAATTACAGCAGGTGCCATAACTGTCATTATATTTTCCTCTCACACCCTGAACTCTGCAGTGCTGAAGATGATTAATATGTGTTTGTTTTCATATTAACTGGTATGCATGCTTGGAAGAAAACAGAGTAATAGTCCAGCATTCATAAATTTGTTATGGATACACAGCTATATCAATGTATGGATGCACTTCCTGCTAGTCTTAACTATTTCATGGGTTGTTGATGGCAGTTAGTTACATAATAGAAGTATAGATATGCTTCACAGATTGTATCTAGAGCTAAAAGAAGAAAATGCATGTGTCAAATGCAGCGTACCTCCCCCTTTTATCCCACTTCTCTTTAGTCACATACTGTATAAGGAGGATAGCAGTAGCAACTCTGCCATCTGTACATATGTCAATGATAATTAAACTCATACTAAAATTGCTGTCAGGGGTATTCCATTGTATCGTTAACTCCTGGCTTCTCTTCTGATTACAGTCATTTCTCTTATACTCTGATACAAAAGCACATTTGCATACGCCTGTTTAACCCTGCTGTAAGAATTCTCCATTGGCCAATCAAAGTGACTGTTCGTGATTAAAGGAGTGTTGTTAAAGAATGGGTCTTGCTCTTTCCTATAGTCTAGAAGGAGAAAAAAACATTCCTGGAACTCAATTATTTTGACATCAGTAGTAAAGTAATTCGTAAATAAGCTTGCCATGTGACATGCAGTGACGCAGGAATTCAGTTTACATGCAGATATACAAAATCAGCAGAAATATGTGTTTCTTTTATTCAGAAAGTGGATGTCGGGTTCATCTTTGTATGTGGAGTTCATCGTGCAGCCTTGTTTTTACAGAAATTTAAAAAAGCAGAGACAAATTATTTTTTATTATTAATATTAATTTAGTGCAAAAAGTGTACTTCACTTAGACATATGCATATACAGTATGTCGTGTTTTCTATAGTGCACATCTGTGGACATTTATTCATGTTTTGGTTATATAAATAAGATATATAATGATGTTTGGGCTAAAACTGGGCCATATCTGGATTTCCCATACTGTGCCATTTAGAAATATAAGTGTATTGGTTTTAACATATTATACAGAGTTTAGGTGTTCATGTTAAATAATTAACACAGTTTGTGGGATATATATCTGTAACTATGCACTAACGAATGAACTGCATGGGACCTTTTATCCAGAGATGTCACTGCTATAGGAAACCTTTTATACAATGCATTAGGTTGAGTGCTCGATGGTGACGTTTAAATTAATATTGCATAACAGGGGCTGCATAAAGTCAAGACAATAGTCCAGGGTTTGTTCAACTTTAAGACAAAAATCTGAAGCAGAAAGAATCAGCTAACCCATTCAACTCAGAGTCAACATTGTTCTTGGTAATCAGTGACAATGGCAGCAAATAATAAAAAGAAAAATAGCCAATTATTTGTGGTTTCCAGTCAATGTAGTTTAATATGTAATAAGAAGTGACGGAGACTCCAGTAACCTGTTGGTCATATGACCTTATCTGGCCTGCCCCTTCTTTATGTTTTTGATGTGGAGGTTCATTAGTATGAATTAAAACCAATTTAAAAAGTTTTACCCACCTACAATAATAAAGATTTTATTGAGAATATGATTTAGGATAATAAGCTTGTTACACAGTAAGTCCATCACAAAAAAGTGGGCTGAGTGTTAGTGAGTCACGAAATGAGTCTATCACACATATCAACGCAGTGGCTGTGGCATTTTATTAATAACATGACTAAGTTAGCTCATCTGAAGGCTGTCATCTAATTAGAATTGCTCAGTGAAAAATACTGTGAGTTTCAGACTGATGTTGCAAACACTTTGCTTTGGAATGATCACTATGATTATGGACAAATTGCAAGTAAAAGAGAAGATATGGTTGTTTTGAGATTATAAGGACTGCATCTAGCTATCAAGATTTAAAGTCCTTGAAAGCAAAAGACCTTGAAAATTTGAATAATTTGTAAACCTATCCAGCCACTGTGGCCTCCTCCTTGTGACCTTTCTGTAGCAGTATAACACTGTTACATTTCTCCAAAGGAATATGAAAATAAATAAATAAAAATTGGCTATCAGAGCAAAGGGCTTTTATCGTGCCCACTGATGTCCTTCAGTTTATCCTACAATGACACATAGTCAATGAAAAAAACTGGCTATGTGCCAAATGATGTTTGGTTGAACCCCTAGACTTGCTGTCACCATGACGGATTTTGGTCTGTCTTTCTTGATGAACAGTGGGTGGACTATGATGGATACATGCGGTGTCTCAGGCATGACTTGGCAGAGATCATGAAAATAATCTAGATGTTTACCATTAAACAACAGCACAGACAAGATGACCTCCACCACAGAAAGTTAAGGTGTTGCATCATTAAGTATTAGAAAGTCCTACTGGGTAGACTGAGGTTGAAGAAAACCTGACTGATTGGTGTGAAAACTACTTTTAGGAACACCTGTCCATCCATCCATCCATCCATCCATCTATATATTTTATATACCAGTCTTAAATTGAGGGCATGTTAGATATGTTCTTGCACTATTCCGATTAATTTGCCCCATTTCCTGTGCTCCAACAGTTCTTCAAAGTGATAGCTGACCTGAATGAAGATACAGCGTGCACTTGACTCTGCAGAAAACGTCATCCTCTACCATCACCCATTTGGTTTTCCACTGATTGCTGGTTAGAGTCAAAGAAATGCACTCATGTTATCTAGCTTTTGTCTGTCTCTAAGCAATTATGATGTGTAAACTAACTATATTAACTGTTAGTTGTTAACTGTATATCCCTCAGCTTCTGGTCTTTGCCACATCTCAGTCACAAAAAAGTGCTGTAGCAATCACAGCAGGAAATTCTGTATTACCTTGAGCATTCAATACAGGTATCATAGATACTTGAATCCTGAGGCATATGAACATTTTAATATGTCGAGCATTATGGTATCTAGTAGCTGCATGTGTTAATGCTACAGTCAAGCAGTTACCCATGGGAAATGGGATTGCACCCTAAATGTTAAATCCATCTGAAAACCTCACTTTGCCATACTTAAAAGCATTTTACACATCCTTCTTGTAAGCAGGGTTGCAGAAGAGGAGGGAAACTTAACAACTGATTCAGAGGCCCAGAGCTGGATTATAGATATCTAGTGTTTCAGGACCCTGTCTGAGCTGTTGTCATGGGGCCGAGAATTTGTAACAGAACCACTGCATGCAGACAGATTACCCTACTTAAAGTGTTAGAAATGGCCTCTCTGTTAAATTTCCATTGTTGCTACAGGTTTGTCCATATTTCCTACACCACTCTATCCCACTGCAGCAGTTGATTTATTACATTTCCTAAAAAGAAATGCTTAAAAGAAAATCCCAGATATGTTAGCCCAGGCTGACCAGAAGGTTTTACTCTGCATTTAGGTTATAAGAGCAGTCCAGAAATCAGCAAGAGAGTTGCCTACCACAAAAGAAGCCAAGCATCTTACTCCGATGTCTGGTGGGTGGCATTACATTCTGTCTAGCAGAGTTAACTTTTGCTTGAGAAAATGTTTTGTTTTTTTCCTGCCTCATCTAGAATGGATTACTCCCCCAATGACTGCTGAACATGCATAACACAGAGAAAAGAGAAGCCATTTTGATTCAGTTCTGTGAATGTTTAGACTGTCAAACCCACTGCACTCTACAAACCTTATTCATCTGGTGCATACATATTTCAGTATTGCATCATTGTTTACATTTAAACATTGCTTAGTCAGCGAAATAGAAAAAAAATGCACCTCCAATGGACTGCAAAATGCAAGGTAGATAAGATAGAATTCACAATATGACAGCAACTAACAGTGTAAAGATTTTTTTTTTTTTTTTTTTTATATACATTTTGATGGCTACAGAATTTTAAGTTTCATAGTTAAGTATGTAAAAGTGGCTGAAGTTCACAAATGTTGACTGGGCTGTCAGACTAAAAGAGGAATGGAGGAAATTGCAGAGATACTGCAAAACTAAAGCAAACAGCCAAGGGGCCCGTGTCATGGTCACTGACTCATTATAGTTTTTGTCAAGCAAGTATTTAGTTTAGTACTACAGAGAGAGGAACTCTGCCCTGTACTGTTTTTGTCATTGCTACTGATGACTCTTTATAAAGCTCAGACATCAGTTCCAGTTCCAGTTGAAACAAGGGCCATTCTCTCACGTTTTGACTCTGGTCTCATACACCATGTACCACTCAAGTATGCATGACTGATAAGGACTCTTTAACAGCTAAATAAATTACTGTTACCAAGGACACTGTAACCTCAATGAAGGATCAGGAGGAAATTACTAACAATTTCTGTACATGCTGTTCACTGAATCACAAGCTACGCTTCAAAGGAATCTAGCCATAATGGTGACTAGTGAATAGTGCTCGCTTCACGGAAGAGATGTCAGTACACATGATGAATTTGATGGTAAATATTTTGACCCAGATTATTGGCCAATAAAAAACCACGGCAAGTTATTCCATATAAGTCATATCTGAGAAATTTCCCCCCTGACCTCCAATGAAGCCATGCAAATTTTTACATTCACAGTATCAAAACTGTCAGAAACACAGGCCCTCAAAGTACGTAAAATGGCTTGAGACTTGATGCTTTTAAAGTGGATTTTTTTCTGTATATTCTTCATAACCTTTTAAGTGTATAGGAGTGAGCCACATGGAATTTTCTATTTTTCATCTTTTTTTCTACCAACAACTCAGTGCCATAGGATATGTAATAGTTTCAATAAAAAAACTCCACCAGTTTAATGTCTAACATAGATTTGCAGAAACACAATTGGTTTTTATCTGAGTTCTGATACTTCAGTGGAAAATTGACAAAGTGCTTTCTGATTAATATTGAAGGGTCATATTACCATGTGGTACAGGTGGCTGTTCAAAACAAGATTTTGCAACTGAAGGTCTCATTTTATCTACAGTTTGATACTAGCCTCATTTTCTAGCCCTGATTATTTCTGTTTTATATCCAACAGATATAAAAGGTAATTCCCAAAATCAGTAGTTGGGTACATCCTAAAATGCAGGTGCACATAAGAAAAATGAAGTACTGAGAATAAAATAATTTACATGGTGAGGAAAAGCCCCTTTTATGACTGTGCAACAAATCAAGAATGCTCTCCAGTGTGTATAAAGACTTTATGTGCATAACCATAGAACACTCGCTACAAGATGGAAATCCCTGGCAAGCCTTAAAAAAACAGTACGGCCAGGTTATACAAAAAGTACATCAGCAGTGAATTCCCATGGACTGGTGAAGCAAAAACAGCCTGTAACAAAATGTAGCCATAAAGAGTTTTTTAAAAAATCACTCATTCATTCTTCAATCCAATAAAACTGGTATATTGGAATTTATATGTGACTTCAGAAAGAAGCAACAGCAAAGCTGTTGCCAAAAGACAAGTATTTTAGAATAAATAGATGCAGTATTGTTCACTGGGTTAGTAGATCACCTGATCTCAAACATAATGAAAAGTGATACGCTTGTTGAAGACTGGGCTGAAGACAAAAAAGACCCTATAAAAAGATAAGAGCCCAAAGATGGTTGAAGCCCTGGGAGAGTAACCTACTCAAACCTGCTTAAAGTTGATAATGGGAACTTTAATGCAGTAATTTATTTCACATTGAATGTCACACATGTAAAGTTTGAATTGCAATTTGTGAATGTGAGGTACATCTCTTCCTGTCACAGGAAAGACCTTTTGTTTTGTTTTTTCTTTTAACTTACGCCCTTACATCAAACAAGCAATATCTAAGAGAAAGAGAGAAGCAGATATTGTGACTACAAGGAATTAAAAGCAAGGGAGCATTTTGGGAGATCTGGGCAGCTGTTAATTGTGTGAAACAAGTCAAAGAAAACACCAAGAACATGTCATTGTAGACTTTTTTGGAAAATGTTGTAAGACACTGGAAGAATACGCACATTAATATGTTGTTTTGTTTTACTAATAAGTTATGTCACATTGTTTGTCAAGCTTAATTACAATGATTTAACAATGAACTCCTTTAATCAAGTGTGAAGCAGGCAACTTCTATCAACATGCTGTCACTCTTGTGGTTGTAAAAAGTGACTCTGATATAATTAAATACAATGAAAGTTGTCAGCTATTTTTAAGAGGGCACACTGCACGTCCCCAGTCTGTTGCCATTTTGCCTTTCCACAACGAAACATATCCCATTTGTCACATACATACCTCTGGGTATGATGGAGGACTCAGCTGTGCATACTATTATCGCCTCTTACTGACAATGCCTAGTCATATGCATGCAATTCACTGAGGTCACCTTTCAAGGCCTCTTGGAGTTATTGCCGGAGGTCATACGGCACGCATGACGGCTTGAAAGCACGTCAACCAAGGGGCAAATTATTAAATTTATGTGGTGGGGTTAGGAAAATGACTTGAAAAACACGGGTTTGCTTTTAGTGTAATGCCTTGGGTTAGGAACTTTGCAGCCTCTGAATACTTTGAACAAATCAGAGAAAATGGCTGTTAGAGGAAGACAAAAATGTTGCAGCAGATTCTTTGCATTTCAAAAGAATCTGCTCTAGAAAAGGATTTTAGAACAATGAGGTATGATTAAAACACTGTTCAATCAATATCTTTACTGACAGTTTGGATAGTTGAATAGTGTAAAAGAGGCCACTCTGAATAACCCACAGAGAATTATAACCTACTCTGCTGCTACACTATTTCTTTTTTTTTTCATTATTCCAGTTTCTGTTGCTGTAGGCTCATTGTGGCTCAGTTCACCTTCCTGATAAATCCATTGTATTCTATGTGCAGCAACAATCAGCAGCATTAATGACCATATTAAGGAAAAACTAATATGGCAAATATATTGTTTAATATTTACGTGTTTAAGAAGAGCTCTCCAAATGTATGCTAATGACTGCTTAATGTGTAATTAGGTAAATTATAAGTGCTATGACATGCCAATTACTAGAATTGTCTGTTATTATTTATCATTATAAAACACATATATACAACTGAATTTGCTCTTTTTTTAATAAGGCATTGCACTGCTGTGCTTGTATATACAGTTCCTGTCATAGTTTTTTCCACAGGTTGGACCCAGGAAGCAGACTCAGACAACTGATGAGGTAAAAAAGTTTATTTACAGCAAACTTGAGTAATAACAAACTAGTCTTATTCAAATGGGAGTGGTAGCAATAGTAAGGCTCGGGGAGGATCTACGGGAAGGGAGAGAGGTGGTTAATGGGAGCCAGTGCTAAGGGATGTTTACAATTGCTGAACATTTTCACAGTCTTTGTAATCTTAGTTGTCCAGGCAGCACGTTGAACTGAGAGAGGGGGTTGCTGGTGGGCAGGTGGGCTCAAAGATGAAAAGAAGGTGACTTTGGAGAGAATGGGAAAGCAGGTAGGCTCCAGGTAAGTCTGTGTTTCCAAGGACAGTGTAAAACATTTAAGGCGTGGTAGTGCTGGTCCAGCTATGACTGTATAGCTCCAGAGATGGCAGCAGGTAGGCTTCCTCAGATGGAGAGGCAGGAACTACTGGTTTGCGAACGTTAGCAGTCTTAGTCACACAAGGCTGGCTGAATTACCACTAAAGTGGTGACGACGATCTGGTGGAGTAATTAAGAATCAGCTGATCCTCTGATCCCCATACTGATGAGGGAGATGAGCTACAGGTATGCAGGAGCAAGCCCGGGAAAGAGCAGCTCTGCCCACCTCTCTACCTGAGAGCGAGGATAAAGCCAAAGCAAGAGAGAAAAAGATAGAAACAGAGGAAAGAACCCCAGCCTACCCCGGATCCTAACAGTCAACCCTTCTTCTTATATGTCTAATGTAAATATTTTTGTTTTAGGGTTATCTTAGCTGAACTTGCAAAGTAAAAAAAGAAACAAAAAAAACAAGAAGACCACCCACCACCCTTACCAACTGGGGTCATGACATCTCACAAATGTGGTCCCTGGCTACACTTAAGTTAAAAAAGAAATCTTACACACACAGGATGGCCATTCGTATGTTGTGACCATGTTAAATTCCGCTGCTGCAGTTTTCCAAAATTCCTGAAAATGTTAAGGATTGTGGCGAAAACTGGTGTACTCTGGTGGTGTTAGCTGTGGATAACGGGGGAAAGTGAGCACAAAGGGAAGGAAACCACTGAGAGGGAGCTATTAGGCAGGTTGAAATGAAACCAGAAACCAGAAAATGCAAGAGAGGAGCTCTAACATACCTACGACTACTGCAGGATGATCTAGCAGAGAGCAGGTGGAAGATATACTGCAGGTTAGTAAGTAGTTCATTCCACAGGTAATTATGTGTGCCAGACAGGAAGTTAGTTTTTTTAACTCAAACCAGAGGTCCATTGATTGTTCCATTAGCTATCCTACCTGTCTCCTAATGTGGACTTTCTTAGGTTATTGTTCTTCCCCACTTTGTAAACACACCTTGACAGTAAGTGTGAGCATGTGACAAAGTTAGGAGTGGTAATGTACTGCATAAGTTAGGAGGCCATTAGGGGTATAAGAGCACCATAAAACTGCTAGTAATCTTTTTAGTTTATAATAGACCAGATGGGTATATATTTTATGAGTAGCTAAACACAGCAATGGGTTTGAGAAGCAAATGTCAAATGTTCAAAAAAAGTACTTCTGAGTAAGCCTATATTTCAGAGATTTGCATTTAAGTTGCCATCACATCTATTAAATACAGTCCATTTGAGTTTGAAACCTTCCAAAAGTGTATCCGGGCTGTGTTTCCCATTAATTTTCCGTGAAAAAGCTGGTCCAGATTGGGTCTTGGCTACCCTCTTCTAGCCCTGACAGACAGTTAATCACATGATTGTAATTAATGAAATTACCATGCCACGATTACTGGTAATGATACTCCTCCAGTCTTTTACTGTTCTTTAAAACATCACATGATCATGATAAAGTGCATAAAGCTTTTTTATTTATTTATTTATTTTTTTTTATTACAACATATCATAGATCCAATCCAATCACACATATGCACACAAAGGTAATAATTTGAACATGAGGTGGTGCTGGACAATTATTTTGCATTCATTAGCGAACAGACTGTTCCAAAGCCTTCTGGGTTCTTGCTAAATTAGTGTTGAACAATTCTGAGATGGAAACATTGCAGGCAACAAAGATAAAGTGTTTAGCAGGCTTCAGGGCATTTTTATATTGCAATAATTAATGTTCTATGCCACCATAATGCAGGAGTGTCAGCAGCTTAATTTAAATCCTGCTCAATTTCTTCCTGACTTAATCTTCATTATTTTCCCATTGCTTGCAACATGTTTACCAGTGATTAAAATGTTCCAGACCGGAGTGGGGGGAACCTTCAAAAAAATGGTGATCGGTACATAAGTGACTTCTCTGTTGGTATTTTTCAGATGTGGATTTCACACGTTCATAAATTAAATGTGAAGCCTGGCACGTGTTCATGTGCACAAGGACTAACTGTCAAGCACTCATTCTTTTGGATTATTCATGAGTCTCCATTAGCACACTAGTAATTTGTAATTCAGTGTGATGCATTTGAGAGGCACTAGCCAGGATTAAGGCGCTGATGGTAACCAACATCAGTCTAATTCAAAATTTTCTAATTCCTCACGCTTAAGGGCAATTGGAGTGAAAATGAGTGGGTGCAGCCCCTCCAGTCAGTATAATTAACACCGCAATTATTGAAGCAATCAATTATCTTAGAAGGGATGCTCATCATTAAGAACTATGTACAGGCAGACATGATGGCAGGTTAGAGAATGATGTGGCCAGAAAAACAACAGCTTGTTTAAGGAAATACCAGGTGTGATCAAAATATGTGATCAAAATGTCCTGAGAAACAGGTCCATACAAATCAAAAGCTTAAATTTGGCTGATTTCACATTCAAAGTTGTCATCTCATGCACCTCTAGACTATTTTCAGGTTGGCTGCTATATCTCAAGATATGTCAGTGGAAGTCTTTTTATGTCCCTTTTGCACTTGTGCTCTGTGATTGGTGCTGGATCTCCTCCAGTGTGTCAAAACGGTGATCCTTCAACTTGGTTTTCATTTTCAGGAAGTGGACAAAGTTGCGGGGAGCCAAATCGGACAAGTGGGCCAGGTACTGAGGAAAGATTGTGTTTGTGCAGCCAAAAATGTTTAATGTGCACTGAGCTGGCACTAGAGAGCAGGCTGACACGCACTGCAGTTTAGATCATTTCCCCCAAATATTCTCCCTCAGAAACTCGTGACCACATTACAGTGGAACTTTGCATTGACAGTCACACCCTATTGGAGCAACTCATGGTTAAGAAATGCTGAGAAAATGTAATACATTCTCCCTGTCTTAGTCCTCAATTGACAGTGATGATCTACCACATTAAATTTGGGTCATTCTGAAACAGATGTTGATGTTTGCTCTCTGCACAAGTATGAGGTCTACGATGAAATTAAACAGTGTACAGTGCAAGTGGTCAGAATGGGAGATCTACAAATATCAAAACGTTTTGGTCAAACCTCATACAAGAGTTTTCCTGGTAAAGGACCACTTGTGGTGATTAATGACCACCACCTCCATTAAACTGACCACTACTACTAGGAAGTATTAGTGTGATATTGATTAAACTTACTCCAAAACATGAAAAAAGAAGAGTCTTAGGCAGAGAAGTAAAAAATGCCATCCATCCATCCATTTTCTGCCACAGGAACAGCAGTTTAAGCAGAGATGCCCACACCTCCCTCTCCCTCTGCCACCTTCTCAGTTGTTCTGGAGGGGACACTGAGGCGATCTCAAGCATGGTGAGATCTCCTCCCATTTGCCTGAAACACCTCATTTAGGAGGCGTGCAGGAGGCATCCCAGTCAGTCACCAGAATCACCTCAGCTAGCTCCTGTCGATGTGGAGAAGTGATGGCTCAACTCTGAGCCACTCCTGAATGACTGAGCTCCTGAGCTCCTATGACCAAGCTCATTTCCACCGCTTGTATCTGCAATTTCATTCTTTTGGTCACTGGAAACATAGCTCAACCAGTAAATCTTTCACACAGCTTTGCTTTCACACTCAGTTTTCTCATTATTGTAGATGCTGCACCAATCTGTCTGTCAGTCTCCTACTCCCTTCTTCCCTCACTCATGAACAAGACCCTAAGATACTCGGGGTAATATCTCATTGACCTTTCCTAGTTGAGAACCTCAGAATTGGTGATGTTAATTATCTTCACAGCTGTTCCAGTTTAAATATGAGATTAAATATGAGATTTGCAGATCATTGCGTTCTGTTTTTATTTACATTTTATACAGCTTCCCAACATTTTTGGAATTAGGGTTGTAGCTCATCTACGCACACAAATTCCTCTACCACAATAGGGTATTGATTTATTGAGGGGAAAAATGCATTTTATGCAAAGTGGGGAGGCTGTTGTCCAAAAGCTGACCAATGAAATGCCAAAGACACAAAGAAAAAGTGGTGAGTGAGGTGTTTTGTCTTTACCAACTGTGGGAAAATACACAAGGAAAAGTTATAGCACTCTGGTATTCATCATTTTTTGTGACTCTTGTTTCAAAACTGAAAAAAAAAAAAAAAAAAAAAAAAAAAAAAAAGGTAAAATAAAAATAAAAAAATA